>CABFOW010003526.1:0-16303 GCA_902141385.1 Timema californicum
GCCCGAACGGATAGTAAGACGCGGTGCTAATAATAATAATAATAATAATAATAATAATAATAATAATAATAATAATAATAGTGGAATAATGAAATGCAAGCTTTCCACCTTACAGGGAAATCTATGGGTACATTTAACACAAGTTCAAAAAAATAGCTTGTTTTTAATATCTAAATGTCTTATTTTTATCTAATGGAATGACACCGTGGTGTAGCGTAAGTACGCTGGCATTAACAAGAAGAGAGGCGTGGAAAGTCACAGTGATAAATGATGTCTTGAAATCCGACCCCAGTGCTCTAACCTGGGATACAAACCACCAGCTCCCTGTCAACGATAACTGAGTGGGATATGAATCCAGCCCCTGAGACTACCCACCCACCAATTCGACCTCTTTGTTAAGGAAACATCTCTCAGCAGAAGATACACAGCATAATTTCCAAAATTAACAGGTAACTGGAAAACCGTCGAGAAATATAAACCTTTTTATTTTCGCCGAAATCTTTATCATAAAATTTTACTTGGTATTAGCCTAAGGTTAGATTACTAAAAAGACAGCATAAAAAATATTAATAATAATGTATTTTAATCAGCTAGGCCTTAGGAGATATAAAGTATCCATATACTATTGAATATATAGTAATATTACAAATGGTTGGAGCAATCATGGCTAGCGTTGATTATTCCAAACATGACTGTCAGCGTCTAGCTCGAACATATACAATTAAATAGTGCATGAAATGTAAATACTGACCTCATGTGAGCGGTGGCTGTGTTTCTGATAGCTATAAGGCAGTCGACGATCTCACACCGCCATTATAGACTTTATAGAAAATGATTATAATGATGAGAGTCAGCCAGAGATGGAGAATTTTACTGAGCCTTCTCTGAATCAAAGTCCCAGATGCATGTTCTGATATTTCCAGATGGAAAGCACAGGAACGAATTTAATCATGTAATGACCATCTATATCACACCACAATTTTAACCGACTCTTAAAGAACGGGTTTTTGCAGTCCCCCAAATACACCCGAAACAAAATAATTAATATACAATAATTGAAAATAAATAAAGCACTCTTGAACCTACAAAGTAAGTAAATTAATCAACAAGGGACTTTGTGAGAGTTTGCTATGGACCACTAGTGGCCAGCATCTTACTTATTCGAGTAGGGTTTTGAGATGTGTAGGACATTAGTGGGTGTGGTCCTACAACTCTAGACACATACTCACACATGGCAGTTAATTATAGAAGGATGTATGGAAGGTAAAAATAGAAAGGGGAGACAAAGTATAGGATACATGAATAAGATAGCGGAAGATGTTGGTAAGAACAAATTTAAATATGCTAAAGACTTGGTTAAGAATAGGCAGCGACAAACCAAGGGAAAGGTTGATGACAAATGATTACCTCTAGCTGAGAGGATTGGTGGAATCCGGTATCATGTCCAGAGGTGTAACAGGGCTCTAATTGACCCGTGGTGAAACCTTCATTGTAGGTGGTCCCCCCCCNCCCTCCCAAGAAAAGAAATGGTCAAAGTCATGCGGTATATAGCTTTTGCAGTTATATATATTTTTTAGTACGGCCAATTACTACCCGTTTGGGATGTACGCCTAGAACAAACTATACTAATGTGTTAGAAATTATTAGGAAGTTTGAATTCAGAGGAGATCTACTCACATTTGCATGGAAGGAGAGTAGAAAACTATAAAGGAAAAATCTCTCTCAGTACACCCAGCTAGGATCAAAACCTGATCTTCCCGTCTTTCGCATGTAATTATCTTATAAATGATGACATAAATCGATTTGCGAAAAAATCTTCAAGCAAAACTATTAAGTAATTTATATATTGGCCAAGAAACTCATATATATTTGCTTATATCTTGTTAAATATTGATTTTACAATTTTACAGAGAAATATATGATGAGTTTTTTTTTGTAGAGCATGAATAAAGTGAATGAGTAATTTAGGAAAAAAACAAGCTCTAAAGACAACACTTTCATCAGTTACCAAATTAATTTTGGGGGGTGGGCTAGCGTGGTGGACTCCATTTCGGGAGTTGGACTGTGGTAGTTTGCCACCTACGCCACTGAACTTATCGCGGAAGGATTGCGCAATCTTCTGAAGGTAGTACTTGATACCTTGTATCTGGGTCTACAAAGATCCTCAGACCAGGTTCTTGACAATCTCCATCGTTACCAGGTGCAAGTTGACCTGGTAATCTCACGTGGAGCACTCATAATCGAGATGAACTTCTTCTCAGCCTGTCACGGCTGGGATGGGCTCCGTCACTACCAGCTCTCTTTAGCTCGTGTCAAGGTACAAAACAGTTTCAATCCATGGCTTGTGTCTGCATTAGTCATTTTGCGAATGTTCGTGATGCTACTTTCTTCTTGATCTCTTGGAATACTAGTTTCTTTGGCGTCAGGCTGTCGTGATGTTGGATAGCGCCCACTCACATGGCAAGAACAAGTGTGACTACCCCAAATATACACTAAAATATTTACAATTATAAAATATACCTTTCATGGAAACATATTTGTTACGCTAAGACATATGAAAAGGTTCGATGATTTTCATACAAATCAACAAATGGTACGGAACTCCGCACGGACTTTCTCACTCCATTGTTTGAAAATGGAGATATTTACTCCAAACTCATAATGTGTGGGAAACAAAATAATATACATTAGCAAACCCGAGCAAAAATTGCGTTGTACTTACGTTAAACATTTTTTGACTCACTGATTTAAATTTTATGATTTTCTTTTTAAAGAATTAAAGTCCTCACTAATATATTTGGACCAAAATTATATCGATATTGGGTCCACAAGGGTCAATACTTAGTATTAAAATTTATATTTCCAATTAACATTTTTGACATTTTATTAGGGGTTGCATATCTTATGGCTATCACATTTTTATTAAATCCCTCATTTATAAATTCAGACCAATAATAAAGGTAAATATTGACCATTTAGTCTAAAATGATAGAGATAGATCATTGCTGTACAAACATTTTCCCTAAGGGGTTAATTGAAAAAGTACATACATTTTTGAGAGACTTATTTATTTACTTAGCCTATGAAATTAGAGAATTATTTTCTTAAAACATAAGTAGTATCTCTGTACAACTAAAGCTCACAAAGTTGTATTAACATATTTGTCAATATATCCAACACTATTGGTTTCATAAAGATATATTTTTAAAAAAACTTTTTATTTTTTATAGTACTACAATTTTGCAATGATAAGTTATTTAGTATCTTAAATATTTGCGGAGATAGGGAATTTTCCGCTTCTGTAAATTAACCTAATTATAATCTTAATTAACACCTAGATACGAATTTTAATCATAATAGTTCAAGC
This sequence comes from Timema californicum, assembly GCA_902141385.1. NCBI lineage: Eukaryota > Metazoa > Arthropoda > Insecta > Phasmatodea > Timematidae > Timema > Timema californicum. Next base: position 3,368 of record CABFOW010003526.1, read on the forward strand.
CGATTTTGAGAAAATCGATTTGATCTCTTTTCGTCCTTTAATCTACTCTTAATTTTGAGGTTAAACAAACACACAGACAGACGGCATTGCAAAAATAACTTTTTAGGGTTCGGGGGGTCACGAGACGTCGACATCCATCAACATTTCAGGTTAGATTTGTTTTACGGTCACAATACTTTACCTTTAACAAAAGTTAAAAAATATATAAATTTGCATTTAGCTCGAAAATTATTGGTTCTATAAAATAGTTGTATTATTAATAGACCTACATAATTTCGGAGATTATTAATTTGATATCTCAAATAGTTCAGGAGATATGATACGAAATTAGAATTTACGCGTTAAACCGAAACTCTTAAAGTAATTTTGCCGAAAAAATGAGAGTAGCCAATTTGTTTATAATATTGATCAATTCTTATAAATGAAATTTAATCAAAATCGTTAGAACTGATTTTGAGAAAAATCGATTTTTTCTCTTTTTGCACTTCAGTAAACTACCCTTAATTTTAGGGTTGGATATCCAATTACAAAAATCCCTCGGGACAACCTTATGAAAACCTTAGATACCTAGTTTTAGCCCGATCGATAAAATAGTTTAGGATCTAGTTGGAGGTACAGACAGACAGACATACAGAAGTTCAAAAACCACTCTTTCGATTTCGGGATCATGAAACGTCGTAATTCATCAAAATCTTGAGTTTGATTTTTTTTCACGATTACAATACTCTCTCTACCTGTAAGATAGCAAGACAGTAAAAGGCGAATAGGCCTAAATCTACTCTGAATGTGGTATTTATTAAAATGATCAAAAAAGTAGTGTAACAACAATTCGCCTTTTGTGGAAACTTCATCCTCCTTTAGATAGATTGAATATTTTCCTCAATTTTACCACGCGATTCTTTTATTCAAAGAAAATTCTTTGAATTTTTACGACTACTTTACGACTAGGACAAGCTATCTACCAAAATTAAATATTCCAAGTAAGCTTACATTTCCTGAGAATTTGATAGCACATGCTTGTGTGAGTGTGAGTATCTCTTCGCGCCTTTTAGGTGCACTGGAACGGTAGTCCGCTATCCAACAATAACTAGAAATAGTTTCTTGTATAGTATATATTATTCCAAATTCAACGAAATCAAATGGGTTGATTAGTAATTATAAAATAAAAACTTGGTTTTATAGAACTTAACAAATTTCAAAGAAATCTATAGGCCTATATTACACGTGGATGGAAGTATTATTTTTAAATATAATTAAAAAATAAAATACAAAATAAAATTAACAAAAGTCAACACAATTTGCTTATAGATATTGATAATGATATCTTAGCAATATACATCTCATGGCGCGTAAATGTATATAAGTTGATCTTCTAATTATCAAAAGAATTACAAAAGGTTCTACAAAAGGTGGGCCGACTATATATCCTGCGGAAAGGAATAGGTATTTGAAGGTAGCAGAGAGATATGAATATTGTAAAATATTATAATCTTAAGAAAATACACAGTAAATAACAATGATTATGATATGGAAATGTTAGCACAATAGGAGTGGTTCGTCCACCAATGGTGGATAAACGAGACAATGTGTGCGAGTTATTGTCAACTCATTCTTGGAGAACGATATATAATTTCATAAGGGAAGTGAATCCCGTAAGGGATTTCATTATCACCAGGGCCTAAGGGGGCCACCTACCGGGGCAATGAGATTCATTGTAGATGACCAGAAATCCATTGTTATCTAAGAAATGGTTTTTAATTTCTAAATTTGGTTCCCTACCAAATGTAACTGAAGGGTATCGCTATGTCTCTATAGCATTACAATCTTTATATTTTAAGTTTTATCATTAAAAAATACTGAGAAGGTGAAATTTTCTCATTTCAAACTACGTTTTACTCAAAATGTTACAGTTCTAATATCAACATAATATTGGTATGAGATCTATTTTAAAATTTATCTGGGGTGTTTAATGTGCACTGTTTAACCGGCTAATTATATCAGTACAATAATTTCTACGAGCGAGAGTGAAATATCCTACCAGAGAGGGGTACATTTACATACCTTCCAAGGTTCTTTCACATAGGACTGACGGCCTTGCTTTCCCTCCGATGGAAGTGGGGCTATTGCTTTTTATTTCTCAAGATAAATTTGTCAACCTAGGCTGGGTTCAAACCCATGAACATCAGGTCCTGAGCTGATAACTTTACCCCAAGACCACCGGAGTCAACATTAGATAATACAAACCTAGCCTTACTTAAGCAAATAAGCCATGAGAGAGCCTTAACAACAACACAAAATTCTAATTTAATTGAGAATTATTATGCTTCAGAATGAGAATTCTCATTATAAATATTGAAGATATGGAACTATCTCACTTTACTCCAAGTAATCCAATAGCGCCTGGCGGGATACCTCTTTTTTGACGCCTCCCTCGTGGTACAACTACTTACTGCCTAGCTACTGTTTTTAATTCTAAGAAAGTACGTTGATTGTAATAAATCTAATCACTTGGAGACTTGTACTAATTAAATTAATGCATGCTAAATGCCAAGGTAGCTAGGAGATTTTGTGTTCACAGAATATAGAGCATAACGTGTTTGTTAGAGGTTCAATTACCATTCATAAGCACACCTGAAAGGTTAGTAAGACGTGGTGATACAAAATCTACCATTTATATTATATTATAAAGTAATAGAATAATATAAATTAGTAATATATTGATTAAGTACATGATTAAAAACTCGAACATGTTTAGAAAATATGATTTGTTGGCTACATACGGTATGTAGTTTGAATAGCCTAGAATACAGTATTAAAAAAAGGGTAGGATTAAGGCTCCAAAGCTGGTGCATTAAACATCCACATACTCTTCGAATAGTCAAAGTCTCTCATTCATTGTTTGTTTGATAAAAATTGTTCCATTTATTTATAATTTAATGATGTTTTTTCAAATAAGTTATATTACGTTGTATTGCTATAAGTATGTCAATTGAACTAGGTAGATATTTGAAAATTGTTGAAAAATGAAACATGGGCACGGGAATCCAGCCTTCAACTCTTGGATTAATGTTTTACTGCTCTACCACTGAGCTATCCAGCACTAAGCCAAGGGTCCCAGGCTCAATTACCGTGTCCAGATGTTATTTTTCGAATATTTACTAATATGATATTTGATGTGACTACGTTTGTAACCAATAGATAATTTGTATTCCCCACGCTTTGATAGTCATACCAATTAATTGTACAAGCGTAGTATTTCTCCATAGATAGATATAGATGTAGGAATTGGCAAATGGAATAGTAGTCAATTAAGTAGTTTATAATTTTAAAAACTAACAATAATTTCTTAAGTTTTTTTGGCACTACGTCTTACTACCCTTCCGGGATATCCGTATGTGTACTCGTTATGCTAGTGTATTAGGCACCAGGCAGGTTGAACTTAAAGAAAATGTACCCGCATTTTTGTGGGTAGAGAATGGATAACCATTTAAGGAAAATCACGTTCAGAGCACCCAGCCCGGATTTGAACCCCGATCTCCCCGTCATCAGCAGTTTAGTCTTCTGCGAGAGTGAAGTCTTGGACCATGTGGCCACCGAAGCGGGTAGCAATTGTTAGTATTGTTTTGAACAATTACGTTGTAGAATGCATAATTTTAGAAATATCATCACAAGATATATTTGAGACATACAAAATAAATATATGTAGGCCTAAATGGTTTATAAATATACTGTATCAATTCATTTTACTGTTAGAGGAGAAAATAAATCTCTTGCGCGAATAAACCTTCTTTTTGTGTTTTTCAGTCCTTGATCATGAAATGCTTTGTTTTGTAATTTCATTTTGAATTATAGTGAATATTCATTGCATCTGTCTTCCAATGAAGACTTGGTCTGGTGAAGTATATGATCATAACAATATCGTACAAATAGAATGAAATGGAAAGCGTGTTGAAACCTGATTAAATATTATGAAATGTATGATGCTCTAGAGTAAGTTTGTAAGTGTGTTTATAATAAGTGTAGACCAAGCTCAATCGAAAGGTCAGTCTAATCTGCGAGCCAATCTCTAAGTGATTTGTGCTCGAGCAGAATAAATGTGGGTAATCGATCTAGAACTTTTATTCATTTCAAGTTTTGTAAATTTATTTCTATTAATTTCAATAATGTAACTATCCTCGCGAGTGTAGCAAGAGTCTCAAGAATAATGAGATACCACAGCGTGCATTCACATCCGAGTTATGGTATTTACAAGGAATGTAACGCTAGTGGGGATATTATTTATCTGGACTGCAATTCTCCTGAGCTCCCAACTATTTATAAACTCATATTTTTATATTACATCATGATAGTACACAGTTTTGAATGAATCCTTCTGAGGTAATGGCCAGTTATTGAACTAAATGACCCAACGATTCCTACTACAGCTAGGACCAATAAATAAACTTCTAAATATTAAGTGATGGCAAATATCCTATACGCAGGAATTGAAGTAAAGCTGATAATAAAAAAATCTTAGTCAGTAGAAAGTCTGCCTACTTGATATTAAGAATCCTGGGTTTATTTCCTGTTGAGGACTGATACAAAACAAAATAGGTAAAACTAAGTATACAAATTTGTAAAGAGACGTTTTAGAAAATTCGTTTCTTTATGTTCAAGAAGTAATCCCAAACAAGTTACTATACAATAAATGAAATTATTTATTAATGTTTATTAGCATTTAGTCAGGGTTTAATATTCCTCAAATGATTAATTATAACTTTTAGTATGTGTTTTTCAATCATTCCTTGGAAATTAATAGAACTGGGCTTATGACATTAAGGTGGGGTGGAAGATAGGGCGAGTTATTCATCAGTTTTCATAGAAAAACATTTCTTTGTCCAAAATAGATAAAATATTGCTCCAGTAGAAAAGTTTAGTTTAATTTTCTCCACATGGTTGTGTCAACAGTGGTAGAATATCTCTCATGGTTGTCCTGAAATTTAAATACAACTTTTTCTCTCCATTTAAAAGTTTCTCATTTAATTCTGCCATGTTCGTGACAGCTATTATACAACTGTTGAAGTCACTATGTGAAGAAAACTAATATTTACGTTGCTAGTGGAGCAATATTTTATTTATTTTTGTCAAAAAAGGTTTTGATATAAAAACTGCAAAAACATTTATCTTTTTTAGCATCCCCAACATCCTTAGCTTAAGATCCCACAATACAGCTTGAACCAGACGTCGTGCTGTGTGTGGTATGTCTTTCTGTGTTCGGCTTTAGAAAATGTAGAACTGAGACCAGTGAAACCGTTTTATCAAATTATAAATAATAAAATAAAATTGAAAAACCTTTATTTTAGAAGATACCTATGTTAAAGTGATTTTAATTTAAGTTTTGACAAATGAAGAGTTCTGGGAACCTCTCTTGGATGTGTTCTAATTTGTATGGTTCGAGAATAATCTTGGATCTAACTAATTTCTCGGCTATTTGTCCTTGAGACGGGCTCTTAAGAATGTGCCAGTCTTTACCTAATTTGAGAATCAATTTGAGCACTCTTCGTAGGCAATAAAATAAAACACTTTCATTTATATATAATTTCAAAGATTTATTATTATTATTAGCACCGCGTCTTACTACCCGTTCGGGTTGTACGCACTTACGCTAATGTGTAATGGTAGAGTGATTGTGAGATGAAATGGAGGACCTACAGTTTAACGTGGAATCCGAAACACGGTGGAGGCCTGGCATTCCCCACATTCACTTCAAAGATTTGATTTTGTCAAAGGAAGTAAGTTATTTGTCTGGTCCACTAACTTTTAAAGTTTTATTTGAAATTTAATTACTTTTACTATATTTAATCAGCTCTATTAGAGTAATTTTGCATAGTAAAACTTGTTTAAAATATCACTCTTCAAATATAGTTGCATAAAGCTTTGATGACATAAATCCAGCCACTTCAGTGGGCTAATGGTCTAAGGCGTCACTTTCGTGTTAGATTGGTCTGTTAAAGACGGGAAGATCGGGGTTCGAGTACCGGTCAGGTCTACTTAGAGTTGTTGTCCCTATTATTGTTTTCCACTCTTCTTCCACGCAAATGATGATAGATTCTAAATAAGTTCCGTCCTCATCCCTACTCATTAGAGTAATTATAATATATGCCTGTAACATGACCAGGTAGTGAGAAAGCTGCTAAAAAAGAGATGTAAATTCAGATCAAAGTAAATTGTGCGCAACTGACTAGCTATACTGTGTTAGTATCCACAGAATGAAATGCTATAAAAACTATGCTAATGCCAAAAGGAAGACTATTTTAAATAGAATCTCAAAAGTAATGTTTTTGACTTTAAATCACTAGTTTGTTTAGATTTGAAGCCCTACTTTAAAACCATACCGACACTCTTTGCCAGATTCTTGCCACAAAAACCTAAAAGGAAAATATTTTTGTCTCAAGGAAGTTAATGATCACAGTAAAAAAAAATAGAAACGTCAAAATTGTATATAAAAATAAAAAATATTTTTAAAAACCCCTACCAGGAGAGGGTTTATACTTTTACCGTCTGCCTGGCGAAAGAGTGAGAAAGGAAAACCGAGTGAAAATAGTTTTTTTTTTTTTTTTAAAGTAAGATTTAAAGAGAGGTGAATGAGAGAGTAAGGGAGAGAGGACTAGAGAAGACGAGAAGTGAGGGTGAGTCAAGTTGATGTATAGCAGAGGCATGCTGTCCTGGGAAAGTGATCAAGTGTTGTAACAAATTGGCCGTTAGTCGAAGCTTGAGGGGAACATGGTGTCGGGGCATGCTGAGAATGTGACTCTCGCCCAAGGAGGAGGGAAGTTTGGGGCTTCCACACGTGGGGCGGTCAAAGGAACCAAGACCACCCCGCTTGTTGGAAACCTCCTCTTACCCCACTTAGTCTAAACTTTTAAACATTAATACTTGCAATAATATAGTTGCCAAATAATTATTAATATCACAGTACTAATTCGGTCATTTTATTGATATTACAAACTCATTTTTATACCTGTTCAGTTGGAATATGCGCTTTTTAATTAGGGTGAATTAGATAAAATGTATCCACATTTTCGTAGAAGTAGAGTGTGAAACCATTTAAGAAAATACCTCTTCAATACGCTCCAATGGGATTTGAATCCCTAACTTCCCTTTGCAAGCAAACACAGCTAGACTGTATAACTCTAAAATATTATTATAATTTTCTTTTACAATTTGTGTAGTACATGAAAATTCTACCTAAATTTTGAACTAAAAAATAATATTAAGGACCAACTTTTTTTTAAGTTTTTTTTTCTTACCAACTATTTAAATATAGCTGTAGGACAGCAGGGAAATCTGTGGGTTTCTAGTATATACACGCTTTGCTCGTTGGGGGCTCCACCCCCGAACCCCCAGGGGTTTTTATTTGCAAATGGATGTAAACTAATGTGATTCCAAAGCCGTTTTATGATAGGTCTTAACATTTATCCACAAGATACCTCAGAAGAAAGGTCCTCAACGACTTTAAAGTTGCTTCGCTATTTTGAAATTTTGTTGGGGGTTAAAACTTAAAATTTTGAACTTTTTGGAATATTCTTGTCGGTTGCAGGCTAGAAGCTATAAGTTTGCCAAATTTCAAGTTTCTAGCTCCTCTGGAAGTGGGTAAACATTAATGTCAGTGAGTGAGTCAGCCGTGTGGCTTTATAGTAGTATAAAATAATAGGCTAGTAATTAAAGTAATTACTGTATTGATGGAATTAAAATATTATTTTAACATTAAAATGTGGGTTTTAAGTCTAATAGAAGACTACTGTGATTTTTTTTTGTTTATTACGAAAAATTATCAAAAATGAATAGAAACTTCTTAAACATTATTCGAAATATGTTAAAATATTCTGTTTGCTCTGGTATGATACTGTGTTTTTTCAAATAAAAATGACAAAACTGAATGTAGTTTTACATTACTTTAAAATGGCACACAAATCAGTTTGTAGTTTGATGAAATCTGGTTATTGTTAAGTAAATATAATAATTAATTACATAGAACCCATAATGGTAGATACGCAGATAAATACATAGCTTGTAAATGGTTTACCACCCTTACACCATATAAATGTGGCTATATTATTTCTAATTTCTACCTTTATCGTCCCTGACCAAATGTGCTAATAGCCCGGCTTATAGACCCAGTGGGATTGGACCAAGTAATCAAATTTAATATATATAAAAATCATCCCAATCTGGATATAAGTCTACATTAATTACGTTTATGGAATAGACATGAGGAACGTAGAATTCTAAGGGAAATGTGCTCTAATTTGCATGGAAGTAAATAAGGAAACAATCTACACTTGAGAAATATTCGATCCTCAAATTTCATGTCACCGGCAATCCAGTTTAACACGAGAATAATAAAATAAATACAATAAAGAATTATAAACTTCTAGCATGAATATAGGCCAAGGCCTGAGTTAACCATGTTTTATATTTCAAAATATTTTAGCAAACATGTATTAAAACTAACCAACTTATACACAAACACATGACTATTTAAATCCATAATTAATGAATTAATAACTAACACCTTGGCTCAGTCGATAGCCTGCCTGTCTACTGAGCTAAGAGTCCTGGGTTCAATTCCTGGCATTGCCGAAATATTTATCATTGGTGAGATGTGAGTGTACTCTTTCACATTGATGAATTAACGGCCGAAGACTGGACGTTGTGTTTGTTATAGATTTAAGTTAGTTTATAAGTTGTGTGCTGATATAATCAGTTGGTTCAGTACATGGACATTAAATACCTCAAATAAATTAAAACAAAAGGAAAATACAAACTTTTTTCTGACCAACGATGATAAATTTCCAATAAATTATTAATTTAATTTTATCGGCGTTGACAAACTTTAATCGTTTGAAAAGAGTTAGCACATAGAAACATAGAGACAGGCAACAGAAAACATTATAGTTTATTTTTATTTTATGGTTTAAATTTAATAGCTCTTAATAAATTACTGTTTAGGAATTTAGAGAATTTTGTGTCTTGACAGATTCTAGTTATTTGTGTAAACGTACTAGAAAAGGGTCGAATACAATATTTTGTAAATTCTAATAGAGAATTATTTTAAATTTAAATATTGAATAATTGGTGGTCGTTTGGTTTTCAAGTTTGTCCTCTAATTACGTTTGGATAAACTACCCATAAGCATTAAAAGAGGACTAAGATAAATTACAATTCATATTATATTTTACAGAATCTCTAATCTTATATTTTCTTGAATCCTCAAATCTAGAATATCCCTTAGGATTTGAGGTATACAAGGAATATCTCATCTCCGATATAAATATATCTGTTTTTAAATGCATATAAATCCATAATACACATATATTTATCAATAGTGCTCATAAGGTCAATCTGATTAAAGTTCGATCGTCAGTGAACATGCTAGAAGTCTATTTTGTTTACTTTAATTACTTTAATTTGAGAAAAAGTAAAGCCTAGCATAGCTTAAAATATTATGTTAAGTTGATATTCCTATTAAATTTACCATGTACCACTTTTATTTTATTTTGATAAAATATATTGATGAATTTTTGCATTGTAAGATTACATTACTGTATACAATAAGGACCTACTTTAATTTACCAAGCTACATAAGTAATATGGATATTTAGGATATTACCAATAGCTATCTAATAGTTGTTCATCAATATATTACATTATACCACCATTCCAAGTGATTATAATGCAAGAAACCCTGTAATGGTTTTATTAATGATATTTACTAAAAGTAGATCACAGTTGGGTTTGCATTTGAGAAGTAGATCTTAAGAAATTAGTGGGCACCAGTGGCGTACCTTGAGTATTTAACACCGAGGCTGGGCCTTCCTTTGTCACCCCCCCCCATAAACACTGTTACTTTTAAATGAATGTTTACACATTTAAAAAAAAGTTATTTTTTCAATTATATTTTCAAACAGTACAGTACTTTTCCAAGCAAGTCGAAAAAAAAGAAAATGCAGGTAATTTAAAATACAATGATCAAATAATACTGCATCTTATTTTATTTAAAATAGAAAATATGAAATCCAGTCTCAACGCTTTGTCTATTCTTTATATATTAACAGACTCTTTTATCGAGCCTTAATTTATGCAAAGCGATTGATGACCTCATATAAAAATTAACCTTTCTTGAATGTTTATGTTAAATTGAAAGTAAACCCAGATTTGTCAATCTTGTCTGACTTATAGTGGAGTGGAGGTAATTCTTTATCAAATTCAATTTAGAAAATCTTATTTCACATGAAGAAATAGAAACACAGACAGTCAGAAAGAATCTTCAAATCTGTGAAAAGCTTGGCAGAGATTCATAAAATTCCCATTTCACAATAAACTCCATAAACTACAATTCTTTCAGTTTATTTACCTCTTAAACGCTGATTTGTCAACCTTCAAATACCTCCATAGTCGTCCACTTTCCACACAAATATCTTCATCAAAGAACTCATCGAAAATCTTAGTCAAATTTGGAATATGCTTCTGAAGTTCTTTTTATTTTGCAACAACCATGTTGTTTGGCTGATTAACAATGAATATGGATTGAATTATTTACAGTGCCTTAGAATGAATCTCCAATTCATGACTAAGGCTATCAAAACATTCAAGCATCACCATTTTTAATTCCTCTGGCAATGTAAGACCAACATTCTTTGCTATCTCTCCTGGCATATTTTTTCGGATCCTTACTCTCCCTCCTTTCCCCATAGAAATCTTAATTTATTGACCCTTGTTAATCGCATAATGAATGGCCCTCTACACAATATAATTTTGATGATTCTTAAGAAATCATTTTATAGCTTAGAACTTCACATGCACATTTACAGACTGATTCCAACCATTTGGAAGTATTTTTGTGTGATATTAATTTCTTTTAAAATTCCACAACATAAAGAATGGTAGCTCAAAATAATTATCACATACAGCAGAGAGCAAAATTTGGGATAATCCTATCGTGTCCCAATTTTCTTTGGGATCGCATAATACTTCAAGAGTTGAGTTAAGATTTTCAAAATTTACCGTCACTAATTTCACAGCGTCATAAAGAGTACTCCATATTGTCTGAGAAAATCTTTTAACTGTCATTCCTATATTCTCCCTAAAAATTTCTCATCTATGAGGTGAGGCTTAAAAGAAGGTGTATAATCTCTTCAAAGTTCCAAAAGCTCCTAACTAAAAGAGCCAGGCCATTGAAAATAAGGAACAGTGAAGACTGGAGTTTAGGAATCTGACAAGACAATAATGCAGGAAACTCCTATCAGAAAAATGAAAATGGTACAACTCCACACGTACTTTGTCATTCCATTGTTTAAAAATGGAGATTTTTACTCAAAACTCAAATATGTGAAACGAAATAATATACACTACCAAACTCGAGACAAAAATTGTGTTTTACTTACGTAAAACATTTATTGAGAATAGCCATTTTGTTTGAAAGTTTATCATAGCTGAGAAAAAATCGTTAGAGCCTATTTTGGTAAATTCGATTGGTTCTCTTTTAGCCCTAAAGTAAACTACCCTTAATTTTAGGGTTAGATATTCAATTCCAAAAGTCCCTCGGAGCAACCCTATGAAAAGCCTAGATTACAAAGTTTTAGGCCAATCGGTAAAATAGTTTAGGCTCCTGCCCGAGGTACAGACAGACATACAGACAGACGGCATTGCGAAAATCACATTTTTGGACTCGGAGGGCCATGAAATGCCAACTTTCATCAAAATCTCGAGTTCTATTTTTTTGACGATCATAATGATTCCTCTTCCTGTAGGGTAGTGAGAAAGTAATTAGTGAAGCGAACATTGTAACGAGGCCCGTCAGATTGGGCACTTGCCCAGGGGCGCACGGTCTAGGGGACGCCGGCCAAAGTCCAGACAGGAATCTCTGCCGATGTGGAGCCCTAAGAAAATCAGATTTATGAGGATGCGCACCCTGCTTGGGACATGGTGGTGGATAGTGGAAATGGTCTCTTGAGGAGGGTTAGGGGAATAATACCTTCCAAACCAAAACTGGGACAATTAATAATGTAGGGTGAGATGGACGGGAAAGAAAGGGAAAGCACAAGATAATAATATGCTTCAAACTACCGTTATTTATGCATGTGAGTGGTCAGGATATCTACTAAACTTTACATCCTTCCGAGCTAATACATTTTGTGAGTTCATCAGTGTTTTCACATTTATACTAGAAATTGGTCTAAGGACGAAAAAATAATATTCTAGCAAGGCAAAAAATAAATATATATATATATATAATTTCTGGCAAACGGACGGACATTGACGTAGTACTCACGTGAGTGATCAAAAATGGGTCAAGACTATCACATTTAATTACAGTGCTAAAGAGATATATTGAGGAAATGTGATCTTATTAAACATGAACAACATTCATTGACGGTAAAAGTAATATAAAGTACTTGATACTCACCTTAACAACCAAACCAGATGTGGAAGTACGCTCGGAAAGTAATTGTGTCATCCCTGTTGTTTAAGTTGAGACATCACAATTCACAACATCTGAACACAGCCACAGAACAATACAGACACAGACTCTCTAAGTGTTGATGACTGACGTCACAATGCTCTCTGTTTGAAGCACGCTATCACGTGCAATTCTTTCTCTCACGCGCTTGAGAAGTGCGAGGAAAGCTGTCCACACATGTGTACATGATAGACAAGAGATCCCCCTTGCAAAACTACCCCTAATTCTATGGCAGATGACACTCTACTATCACTTCCTCCTGCTATCCGTACTCACAAAGCTTCTAGCAGTTTTCATCTGGGATATATTTTTCTTAATTTAGAGAATTTTAATTTTATTTTGGTAACTACTAACAATACTAATATTTCAACCCACCAGATTGCACCTCCCTCTTGTCTGTCCTCTGGCTGGACTCCCCCCCCCCCACCCCCCCG
>CABFOW010003526.1:26449-72830 GCA_902141385.1 Timema californicum
CTCCACTTCCAAAGGTCAAAGAAAAATCAAATATTCTACCTAAGGGGGGGGGGGCACGTTTCCCCTTTCCCCCCCTTAAATTCGCGCTTGGTGCTTATATATACACAAGAGTTTGACTGTTTTATGTGTAAATATTCCCCAAAATAGAACAGTATCATTCATTTAAATAATTGATTAAGAAACGAACTTAATTCTTAGTTCTACACATCCCATCCTGGTGGTAGAATGAAAATTGACTGGTTCAATCTCAAAGGTGGACAACATATTATTGGTGACCTCGCGGTCTAGGGGTAAGGTGTCAGACTTCTATGCTGGTGGCCGGGGTTCAATCCTCGGTCCCGGCATAGATTTAACTGATTACCAAACCCTTCCTTCACCTCTGACAAGACATATCCATTTCATCTCACAATCACCCTACCATTACACATCAGCGTAAGTGCGTATAAACCGAACGGGTAGTAAGACGCGGTGCTAGTAATAATAATAGTAATAACATATTATTATGTATAAATATATAATTAAATACATGATACCAATAAAGTAAGTACATTGTTTCTAGGATTTATAATTGTGTATTCTCATAGTTGTTTCATTAGGTACTGGTTTAGAATTGTTTTATTTTCAGACACCAGCAGGTTTGGAGAAAATTAGTTAACCCAGTTTTATAACTTTGCAAGCATAATTTCAGAAAGAAAAATACATTTACCAGCTTACCCAAATATAGTGATTCTAGAATAAAATATGAATGAAGAATGACCCTGAGCACGGAATAGTCCCTGGACAGGTCAATGGTAGAGCATTGGTGAGCTAAGCCAAAGATTCTGGGTTTGATTCCCCCGTGTCCAGGTGTCATTTTTCAAGGCAGAGTCTGTGATGGATGTGTGGATATCGTTTGCTACTAAGAACTATAGTTAAAATATGACTCAGTTTCAGCTGATATATGTTATTTAATCATGCATCACCCAAGCTTAACCTTTCATATAAAAACTCAATAGCGTTGCGTTGCTAAAGGCTTTCATACTAAAAACGGGCTTCCTATATTGGCTTAATCTCTGTGGAGCATGTAATTATGATTAAAAAAATGGTTCAAAATTATATCTATAGCTCTGTTCAACCTAAGCTAAACATTGCTTTAAAAAAATTCCTTAAGGTTTCAAATTTGTTAAATAATGATAATTTTGGATAAAATTTGGTCTCACCTTTTAATGGATGGTAAAATTACAAGGTTGGGACTTTTTTAGGCAATATCAAACATAAGTTGGACAGCCCTGATTTTGGTTCGTGCCGAGAACGTTGCTAAGCATGTTTGTTGATAAATTAGCAAACAACAAGTTAACCTTTTCCTTGAAAAGATGTCCCAATGACCCTAACGTGACCACTAATGACACAGCTCATTGAATGACAAAACTCACAGTGCAAAACTTGGATGTTACAATTACAAGACCTACAACTAAAAAACAATATCAGTGGATACCACAAATCTCAAAATAGATAAACCTAGCTATTTCATTGGAATTCTTAACAGTTGATTAAATGGCGGCTGTGATCTGGTCAACTGTATTGGTTGCCACAATATCTTTGCACGTGAGTTCATATTTTGATTCATAATCGTAGGATATTTTTGCTAATATTAAACATACATTTATCTTCCGTTTATCCTGAAGGGTAGCATCAAGTTTACCTGCTTATTTCTTACTTTCTGAATAAGGCGGTTTTACACTCTGCACTTCGTTGAAAATCAGTATAGAGAGTGGTCATGTGGATTACCTATTTAGAATTTGGATTTTCTCACCGGATTCTCTAAGTCTATAATTTTTCCAAACCTGAACCGCTTCAAATAAAGCTTTATATTGAAAATATCTTCTGATGAAATCTTATGATTAATTGAATTTGGATACAAAAATTAATTATTTGAAGCATTATTCTCGTGTGAAAAAAAATTAATTATATTACTTTATCTCTAAAATGTTTTCAATTTTACTGTCATTTTTTAGTTACATAAAATAAATACATTTTTCATAAATTTGGTCCCGGCGAAGATTTATCTGATTGCCAAACCCTTCCTTCCCCTCTGACAAGACTTGTATTCATCACAACTTGTGAATGTGTGGTATGCCAGGCCTTCACCGTGGTTAGGATTCCACGTTAAACTGTAGGTCCTCCATTTCATCTCACAATCACCCTACCATTACACATTAGCGTAAGCGGGTACAACCTGAATACGTACCTCAAGAGAAACGAACAGGAGATCTCCGGCCAACGGGGAAGAGGTTTGGTACCGCTAACCCTTTCGGAGGTAGCTAAGTGCTTCGAAAACGTCACACGATGGCGGGTGTGATAGGTGGATATTTAGAGGATGTCAATGATACCGCTTTCCATCCCGATATTTAACACGGGAGTGATTAGTTATTTTAGGCACGTGATCCTTAGATAAAATAAGTTTGTATTTTTTTGTTTAAGAAAGAAGCTATTTTTGAGCTCTTAGTTTCCATTGCTACGAGCAATTTCGGCTTACCCCTCAAATTACCTTGAAAAGCATCAAGCTTACCTTACACTGTACCTGTGATGTAGCTCTAGTCTACTAGTCAAGGTAGGACTAATATCTTTCACGATAAATGGTGTACAAGCCTTCTGCAACTAGTCGCTGGATATCGTCAGGATTCAGGCTACAAATCAACAAGATGAAGGACTATTTAAAATTGTGCGAATTTACAGTTAGAGATATTATATTACATACTTGACACACTAAATATTATATATTAGACTATTAAATGTTTTGTTTTGAAATAGATTATTTAATATTAGTTAGGTATAATATTATATTATTTCTGTTGTCAACATCGCTTTTTCTCAACTAATACAAAGCCTACAGCGATGAATAAGGTATCAGTGGATAGGTTTTTTTTACCGACTTCTGACATAGCATACTCGGTTTAAGTTAAATCAGCCTCTCAAAGAAAAGCTTAAAAACTGGTGTTATTAAAATCTTACTTTAGTAATTTAGTAATTTCATGTCCCATCTATCAAAGTTTAGCATATTGTAGTGGGTTGATTACTTTATTCATGAGCTTGATGAAAAGTGGTTAAATCTTAAAATCCCAAGTGTATTGAACAAAACAATGGTATTAATAACAATCAAGAATTATTAATTTTATAAAATTATCATTAAAGTGTAATATATATATATTTTTTCTAGTGTCTCAAGTGAAAACCACACTTTATATAAAAGGATTGGTGTGTCTTATGTTCAGGATACGTTTTAACAAGATAATATTGAATGTTTTAATGCATGTGTTTGAACTAATAGTAGGCTATAATCAGTTCAAATGGATTTTATTAAAAGTTTATCCATTCTAAAAAACACATTTAAAATATTTACTCTAACCAAAAAAACGGTGTTTTTTTTGTGACATATTTACAAAAAATATACATCTTTAGAAATGTTAATATCCAAGTATGATTTATGTTACTTTAAATCGTTTCATTGGCCAAACGGCTTAAGGAGTCATTCTTGTATTAGACTGCACTTCTGATGATGGAGATATCTGGGTTTGAATCCTGGTCTGTGAGAGGATTTTTCTAAATTGTTTCCCAATCTCCTTGCACGCAAATGTGGATATACCATCTTTAAAATGGTTACTTCCACATACCTACTCTATTAAAGTAATAATCATATATGTGTGTAGCCTGAACAGATAGTAAGGTGCTGTGAATATATATATATATATATATACACACAGCTCTATAAAACTAAGCCATCTGGGTTTATTCGGGATTGTTGTAGTAGACAAACATGACTTTAGAAAATACTTTTTGTTTAACAAATTAGTTAAAATTAATTTAAAAAATATATACAATAATTTGATCCATCATGTTATATTACTTTACAGTAGATAGTTTTTAGTTTTAATGTCTTGCCTTTAAAATAATTTAGGTCTACTTCAAGTAGATTTCAATATAAGTTATTGATGAATGTATTAACAATAGAAACATTAAGAGTTCTAAGAATAAAATAGCATACATGACTGGGTGTATGACTGTTTAAGCGAAGGGAGTTTGCAAGGATAGAGAAGGGTGGAGAAAGTTAGGAAGCATGAAGTAAGGGAGTTTGCAAGGATAGAGAAGGGTGGAGAAAGTTAGGAAGCATGAAGTAAGGGAGTTTGCAAGGATAGAGAAGGGTGGAGAAAGTTAGGAAGCATGAAGTAAGGGAGTTTGCAAGGATAGAGAAGGGTGGAGAAAGTTAGGAAGCATGAAGTAAGGGAGTTTGCAAGGATAGAGAAGGGTGGAGAAAGGAGTAAAATAAGTGTTAATTTGGATACAAACTAATGGTATATTAAGAATGGCCAAATTTGATGGAATTATTCCGTTTTAAAAAATGTACTTTCCTTCTAACTTTACTTACTAGCCTACTTTATGGCATTAGTAACTCGAAAGTTCATTACCACACTTAAAAAAGTACGCCACTTATCCATATCTTGAACTAGTTCCATCGAGTTCACCTAATTACACCCAATCTCTATCTTGAACTAGTTGTATCAGGTCCACCTCATTACACCCTATCCCTATCTTTATCTAGTTCTATCCAGTTCACCTCATTACTCCCTATCCCTATCTTGAGCTAGTTCTATCAGGTCCACCTCATTACACCCTATCCCTATCTTTATCTAGTTCCATCCAGTCCACCTCATTACACCCTATCCCTATCTTGAGCTAGTTCTATCCAGTTCACCACATTACACCCTATCCCTATCTTGAACTAGTTCTATCCAGTCCACCTCATTACACCCTATCCCTATCTTTATCTAGTTCTATCCAGTCCATCTCATTACACCCTATCCCTATCTTTATCTAGTTCTATCCAGTTCACCTCATTACACCCTATCCCTATTTTGAGCTAGTTCTATCCAGTCCACCTCATTACATCCTATCCCTATTTTGAACTAGTTCTATCCAGTCCACCTCATTACACCCTATCCCTATTTTTATCTAGTTCTATCCAGTCCACCTCATTACATCCTATCCCTATTTTGAGCTAGTTCTATTCAGTTCACCTCATTACACCTTATCCCTATCTTGAACTAGTTATATCCAGTCCACCTCATTACACGCTATCCCTATCTTTATCTAGTTCTATCCAGTTCACCTCATTACACCCTATCCCTATTTTGAGCTAGTTCTATCCAGTCCACCTCATTACACCCTATCCCTATCTTGAGCTAGTTCTATCGAGTCCACCTCATTACACCCTATCCCTATCTTGAGCTAGTTCTATCCAGTCCACCTCATTACACCCTATCTCTTTTAGATCCATTCTAATGTTACCCTCCCATCCTCATCTAGGTCTTCCCAGAGGTTTCTTCACATTGGGTTTGCCAGTCGGTACCCTGAAAACTGTTCTAGATTCTCTCATTCACGCTGCATGTCCTGCCCAACATAATCTACAAGACTTAATCATCCTAAAAATGTATTGTGATTCGTACAGGGTATGTAACACATCAAGATGTAATCTCATCCATTCCCCAATACCTTCATTCCTTTTTGGACCAATTTTCTTCCTAAGCACCTTTTTTCGAAAACCCTTACTTATTTCTGAACTGCTCTTGAAAATTTGTATTGACTTAATAAGTTGATTACCAGGTTATCAAGTACACGTAAAACACAAACGCTACTAGCAGCTTAATAGACTGTATTAAGGATGAGAAGGGTCATTAAGAGGAAGTGTACTCCCATTAGTATGGGCAAGGATGAGATAATAGTGATAAATCACGCGTTTAAAAGCATTCACAATACAAGGATCCTCTCTACAATTCTTTCACTTAGCGCACTCAGCTGGAGTTGAAAAACTGACTTTCCATTCAAAGGCAAACAAACTGGTTCAAAACAGCCAGGCACACTAGACTTCATAACCTTTTATGTGGGTTCACTCAGATAGAGCTACAGACAATATAAATTAATTTTATTTGTTTGTTTGTAAGGGTTTATTTAATTTTTAAACATCTAACAATAAAACATTAATAATACACGAAAAAACATAAAGGGACAAACAGTTGACACCAGCCCCGAAGGGCTCTCGAGAACAGACACGACATTGAACATATAACATAATTTCACAAAGACATAATATGGCGCCCTGGCGTGCTGAAATGTACCGTCTGTAGGTTAGGGGTGGGAAAAGTACATAAAAAACCCACCCCGTTGCACATGATGGGTCGCCAGGACCGTAAAAAATACACACAGTACAAGGGTGAGGGATGGCACGTAAACAGTAGATAAATTAATTTTAATCCTAACTTTGTTACAAAAGTAACTAAAAAATTTGGGTGAGTTTTTTATAAAAACTATATAATAATTTGAAAGAACGATATATAAGAGTCTTGCAACCTTTGAAAACAAGTGAATGTAAATTTAACTGTCGTATGAGCGACTTGTTTTGCTACCCATACTACTACAGTTTACTATAAGTTACTTATTATAGCCCTACTGGCTGGCTATACACCCCTCTCACCCCTCTGCTACCCGTCTGTGCTGCTATCTATCAGCAAGTTAGGGAACAGGGCCAACCCTGTTGTCTGTGTTTACAGCATTGGCTGATAGGAGGAACTACTGTAGTATTCGTTTCTTTCGACAGATTTGGACTGTTCAAATAGTTTTTTTAGCACTGCGCCTTACTACTCATTCGGGTTGTATGCTTATGTACTAACCACACTAATGGGTTGGGTATGAGGAAGGTTGGATTTAGAGGAAGTGAACCAGCATTTGCGTGGAGGGAGAGTGGAAAACCATTTAGGAAAAACCACTATATTGAGGTCGAACCACGATCTCCCTCTAATCGTTTGTCTATTTCTAATGTGAGAGTAGCATCTTAAGGTGCGTGGTACTCCGTAAGATACCACACTAATGGATGGCACTGTCTACACAGTCCTTATTCTTAATTCCTTAGTCCTCACCACTCCGTTGAAGTTGACTCAACTTTAACTTCCCACGGACTACCAATCACATCAAAGTAAGCGTGCGCGTGCTTGGAAATGCGCGCCAATGGCATTATCATAGGATTCATAACCATTACACTAACTAGAGTCTGTTCACGATAGGTTTTTACCTGGATGACAGTCCAAAAATCATAGGTTTAGGTTTAGGGTTTCCAACACTTTGTCCTGTCATATTTTACATTAAAAATAACATAAACTTAAGTTTTCTCATACTATTCCATCCCTTTTAATAATTTTTATCCACCCAACTCTAAACAATATTTTAAAGATAATTAAATGTACTTATTCTTCGTTTTGAACAGTGTGTAATAATAACTTTTAATGCAGGTATCGTATTTACTTGGGAAAGAGAAATTACTTGTCATTTTTTATATATGATAAATTATTTTATGATTATTTTAACGTATTTCAAAATATTTAATCAAATAAAATATTACCATCCACTGCGCGGGTGCATTATTGTAAAATAATATTGTTTCCGTCATGTTCAACCACATGGTTTAAATTCATCGGTCGCCATTTTGAATCTATGTTCATTAGATCTTTTGTGAAAGCGATGTGAATATTATTTTTTTAAATGGAATAAAACGATAAATAAACTTTGTGTCCGAACTCAAATAAATATATAGATAATATTGACCTAAATTATTGTGGTTAACTATCACATTCATAAATAATATTATATTAACATCTGTTTTCATTACAGTCAACCAAAGTGATAGATGCTAGCTGTTGGCGCAGGGATATATTAGGGGCTATTTTTAGTAACTTTTTGAGCTGTCATTCAAATAAACTAAGGTCATGAATGAAATATAGCTCGTGTTTTAAATATATTATTCGTGAATGCACTTAATCCACCTTTCAAATGTAGCCTATCCTGGATGTTTTATCAAAATTCAAAATATGTTGTATTGTTACTGTGTTAATTAATAATCGTTCATCTATGATCTTGTCTGTTTCAAAGATGACGTTTCCTTGCGCCTATCTCTAGAAAGTTTTCTTTCGAAGAGTGTAATTGGACGTTGTTTCCAACTTAATTATTGGTTAATACGGTCACATGAGTGCAGATACGGACTGTGTATACGGGAATTCTATTCCTAAGAACCGTTAAGGACTATAAGGATGTGGAGATTATGGACGCTGTAGTTGACTCTTTGGACCAAGCGACCACTGAGCTGGGCAAATAGTTTACTGTACTCGACACAAAACCTTGAATATTAACCTTTAATTATGTAGGCCCAAAGGAAAAAGATAATATCGAAAGATTGAAAAAAAAAGTATTTGTTTAATGTCTAGGCACCAAATTTGTGTACATCTCTGGCGCCTCCCCAGCCTTAAGTCCAGCCCTGTACGTGACTGTGTCGAAATATTATATTGTATGGTTACATAATATAGACCAACAATGTGCGTTTTGAAGACGTTTACTAATTAATGCAAGTACTATCATTATTGGGAACTACGCTATTAGAATGTAGTGCAATTCCAGAGGAGGTAAAACTCAAACAAGCAATAATTATTGTATACAACTTTGAGTCCACTCGTGTTTCTTTGTGGATGTTCGGTCTCTAGCTTTGTACCAAGATAATACATTTAGAGTTTTTAACAACAAAGTGATGATACAAATATTTGGACTTAAAAGGAGTGAACAAACAGGAGAATGGAGAGAGCTACATAATGAAGATCTTAATGATTGATATAAATCCCCAAACACGTAAGTATAATCGAGGCATGCAGGATGAGGTGGGGTAGCCATGTGGCACGTATGAGTGATGACAAGCATGTACAAACATATTTAGTTGGTAAACCTGAAGAAACAAAACCCCTTGGTAGGACTAGTCTTAAATAGTATCTCGCTTTCTTTCTATGTACTGTATATAGGATATATATAAAAATAAGGTATATTGATTTTTTTTTCTTTTGAAACATTTTTTAAATCGTCTACAGCTTAATAGATATAGATCGAGGTTCGAATCTTGGTCGGGTGAACTTAGGGTGGTTTTTCATTAAGGTTTTTCCACTCTTCCTCCACGCAAATGTGGTTTCACTTCCTCTAAATTCAACCTTCCCAATTCCTATCCCATTGGCGTAATTATTACTTAAGCGTATAACCCAAACGGTTAGTAGGATGTGGTGCTAAATAATAATAATAATAATAATAATAATAATAATACAGCTTAAAATAATTACGTTTAGCTTATTCATGAAAACGACAAGTTGGAATCTTCTAACAATTGTCTAGATTAAAAAATTCGTTGATTAATATGTCTAACTAGATTAGAAAATAACAAAAGGTATTTTAAAATGTAAACCAAAGCTGTTCTGGCGCAAATAATAAACGATAGTGTAAGTGTACTCAGCAGGTGAAGAGGAGAAGGTCAGAAAAAAATAAACAAGCAGTTTAGTTTAGTGAACTTCTACATTTCTTTCCTTTCCTTCTATTTAGGTAATTGGCGAGCATGGCTCAAAGGTCTACGTTGAACTTTTTGTTTGGCTAAACTAAGGAAGGTTAAATATAGATCATTAATATCCGGTTAGGTAGAACAAAGTTTGTTTGAAATAGGCCAGATTAATTTGGTCCGCTTTAAAATTGTAGCGTAAGAATGCAAGATTTTCATGTATTAAAGAGTGTGACCAGTTTATAAAAAAATAAGACGTAATTGATACTTTTTCAAAACGTCTAGCTAAGATCAAAATATTTAAAAGTTGTAGGCCTACTCATTTTCTCTTCCACTCTATTTTAAAACTTTTAAAATAATAATGCCAATTTTAATAAATGTTATAATTATGTTTCATTTTAGGCTGTCTTTAGGTGTCGAAGGCGTTTGGTCTTTTAAATTTTATATTTTTATTTTAGCACCACGTCTTACTACCCGTTCAACTTATACGCTTACGTACTAATTACGACAATGGGCTAGGGATGAGAAAGTCTGAATTTAGAGGAAGTGCTCCCACATTTTCGTGACGAGAGAGTGGGAAATTATTTAGGGAAAACCAATTTCACCCCACCCAAACAAGATAGAAACACGTTGACCCCGTCACCGGCAGTATAGTCTATTGCGAGAGTGATGCCCTAGACCATGCGACCACCGAAGTGAGTTGTACAAGTTTAGTTTTCTATCTTTTCTCAATGCTTCATTAAGGATATATTCGAGCATCTTACAGGTTCTATACCTTATGCTCCACGTCCTACTAACCATTCGGGCTATCAGAGGAAGTGCACTGGCATTTTCGTGAGGGAAGATTTGGAAACCATTTAGGAAAATAACTCTCAGGATACAGGGTAGACATTATAGCCCCAATCTACCCATTACCGGCAAACGAAACCAGTCAAGACTCACACCTTGGTCTGCGAAACCCCCGGTGTGGTCCATACATATATAAATAGGCTAGAGGGAGAGGTAAAAATTGAGAGATTGAGATATTTTTTAAAAAGGTTTAAAAAAATAAGCGTATAGCCCAAACGGGTAGTAAGACGCGATGTTAAAAAACGATTATGTAATGAGAAAAAAACCATAGCTCGGAAAGATGGGCTGCTTCCCCAACATATATGGCCTATTCTGGAAGCTGTTTCAATATGTTGCATATAATTTTTAAATGTTTATTTTTAGAGTTTAGCACACACGGTAAGGAACCCTTTTATAGCATTACCTTAAAATGTTAATAAGAAAATAGGAATTATGTTTTAAGGTAAGTGAATCGATTGAATAGTATCACTTGACATTATTGAGCACGTTGGGAGGTAAACATGATTGAATCTACGGTAAGTTACGCTGGAGGACAAGGGTTCAAATTCCTGTATGGTCATCAATTTTCTTAACTAATACAGATTCTCCTTCAGAAATGATATTGAAAAGGTGCTTTGTTATTTATAACTTCACACTTTTTTTTAAATTGCGCCCTACATTTGTTTTGTAGTGCCTGACCTCTTTATAGGCCTACTAATTATAATGTGAATTACTAGGATTTTAATTGAACAATTTAAAAGCATTTTAACACTCAAGTATTATTGATCGAGATGATGAAGCCATTATTAATGAATATTATTGTGATAAGCGTTCTTACCGGGGGAAGGTATGCCATGGCACCTCATAATGTCGATTTAAAAGATTGTGGTAAGTGATAACATTGAGATAGTGTTAAATTATGATAAAGCAGAAAGTGATAAAAAAACTATTTTTTACTTTTTGTAGTTGATTGATATTTCTAAATATCATGTAACTATTATATTAGAATTAGATTCTAACAAATCCTCATTATGTAAGAGGGTGTTATTTATTTCGTATTAAAATAAAGTGGTTTATAAACTTGACTTTGTTCTTGAGATAGGCTGCAAATTTAATAACAGTTGAATCCAAATAGGGGTGGCGGTGGGGTGAGAGGGGGATCAAATGGTGTCACATAGCCCCTACCTTTAAACAACCTATCCTATTTAGATTTATTTTTCTCCCTTGTATACAATAAATTTAAACTGACCTAGCCATGCCTTCAAATTTAAATGAACAAAAATAAGAAATTAATGATGTCTGGTTAAAATGTATATTGTATATTTATTTAGATGCGATAATATATTTAGATAATGTGACCAACATTCAGCAATGTCGATCAGCTTGAGATCAATTAAAATGGTGATAAGTGATAAAAATGTGATACATGTGTATACTGTATATGTTTTAAGGACAGTTTCCAGTGTCCGCAAGAAACACAGCCCTATATATTGGTCTATCCCCCAATTTACCTCCTGCCCAGGTCTACTAGGCTAGTCACGATAATGTATTAGGAAAGAGGAAGGCTGAATTTAAAGGAAGTGTACCTGAATTTGTGTCAAGTGAGAGTGGAGAACCATTTAGTAAAAACCATACTTACCAACCCGACCAGGATTCGAACAGAGAAATACCCTTCATCAGTAGTACGTTCTATTTAAAGTGTGATGCCTTAGACCATGCTGCCACCAAAGAGAATCCAATATTTTTTATTATTATTATTATTATTATTAAAAATAATTATAATGAAAAACAATTTCTGAATACTGTCGTTTCTAGAGGAATGTGATTTTACAAAATATCCAAATAGTGACCGTAACATTTATATTTTGTAGGCATCACTTTTCACAAATTTTCTGGGGGAGGAATAGTCCAAACATCTTCTAAATTCAAACAGTTATTGCATATATATATATATATATATATATATATCACATTTATTTTTAAAATGGGCAACTAATGCTTCTGCAACCTCTATAAACCTTTATTTGATTATTTCACAACCTTTGTAAGATCTCTCTAGTTTTTTAGCGATGGAAAGTTAAAGTTATATTCAATAAGATACATGGTATATGCCACAATCGACATGAGCCCGACAGCTTTATTTACTCTTTGTTCAGTTAAAATACATTGACCTCGGCTAGGTTTGAACCCACGAACATCTAGTCCTGAGCATAGTACTTCCCTCCAAGACTAACAAGAATGACATCATTTTATAATCGTGATTTATAATTTCATAATTAGTTAGTGACTTGTAAAGGGCGTGACCTGCTGTTCTATGAATTGTGTTGCCTGATTAAAGTTATTATGAACAAGATTATTTTGATTACTACTATTCCTCAATGCTAGGTTTGCCATTTTATAGTTAACAGCCTCTATCTGTATCTAGTATCTACTCTAGCAAAGATACGGAGGGGGAGTACAACCAAGTATCAAAGATGAGGGGAGAGATCATACGAGACTCACTCTTATAAGTGTAGAGAGAGCTTGGTAAAACCAATTTAAAACTGTGTCTAGGAAGCCAAACCCAAGTGCCTTTCACCTTACCTCCTCGTCAACCGTGTCCAAGTGCAATACCAATCTGACGCCTTAGACCACTCAGCCACCGGTACGAAATATAAATGTATTTATTTCACTATATCTTAAATGGACACACACAAGTCTAACATATTTTGTTTATTTTAAAGATCTAGATGATTTTAATCAAACATAACATTACACAGCTCAAAGGCAATTCAGTCAAGCGATAGGTAATAATAATATCTCATGAAACAAATAACTAATTTCAACTTCCAGTGGGGTCAGTCGTTTTACAGAGAGATTTTCCCTACTTAGGGTGACCTGGTGGTTTAGGGGTAAGGTGTCAGACTTCTATGTTGGCGGCCGGGGTTAAATCCTCGGTCCCGGCAAAGATTTATCTGATTACCAAACCCTTCCTTCACCTCTGACAAGACATCTTGTGAATGTGAGGAATGCCAGGCCTCCACCGTGGTTCGGATTCCACGTTAAACTGTAGGTCCTCCATTTCATCTCGCAATCACCCTACCATTACACATTAGCGTAAGTGGGTGTAACCCGAACCGGTAGTAAGACGCGGTGCCAATAATAATAATAATAATAATAATAATAATATAAATAATAATTTTCCCTACTTGAGTGCGTTAAGTAAGATGCAGCTCACCTGTTGAAGTAGCTTACAATGTTTCAAGTATGCAACACCGTTAACAGGAGCTAGTAACACTGTAAAAGGGGAGGGAGTGAGTTTTATGATAGTCCACTGTCATGGTCAAGTCCAGTGAGTTTTTAATAACCTTTGAGACACCTTTATTGTTGTTTATAGTTGTATATTTTAATAGAGTACTAATTAATGAAAGGCTCGACACAGAGCCACTAGAAGAGTGAGTGGGAGCTCAAGGGATGTGGAAAGGATCTAATGTAAATAATTACGCCACCCGAGGGGCGGAATATAAAATTCCAAGGACCAAAGGGGGAAAATGCAGTGGGGGTGAAGGAATGTTAGGTTTTGGAGGGATGAGTGGAAGCTATTGATAATTTGAGAGGAGGGAGTTAAGATAAGTTGGTAATTCCCAGGACCAATGCAGACTGATACATCCCCTACTTTGAGTTCAACGCACCAATGACCGACACATTGGGATTACTATAAATTAATTTAATTATTTTCTTGGTGACCTGGCGGTCTAGGGGTAAGGTGTCAGGCTTCTGTGCTGGCGGCGGCCGGGGTTCAATCCTCGGTCCCGGCACAGATTTATCTGATTACCAAACCCTTCCTTCACCTCTGACAAACAAGACATCTTGTGAATGTGAGGAATGCCAGGCCTCCACCGTGGTTCGGATTTCACGTTAAACTGTAGGTCCTCCATTTCATTTCACAATCACCCTATCATTACACATTAGCGTAAGTGGGTGTAGCCCGAACCGGTAGTAAGACGCGGTGCTAATAATAATAATAATTATTATTATGTTTAGTGAATAATTTTAAAGGCTATTTATAATATTAAATAAATAATAAAGAATAATTGGTAATTTTGGTATGTTATAGGTATGCGTCGAAAGCGTACGTGTTGGACTGATGAATGGAAATGTAGCACTAAGATTTCCTAAAATCAGGCTAGGAGACATTGTGACGAACGTGGCCTTGACCGTCAATGTATATCCAAAATATGATGGCAGTGTAGATATTGAGACAGCAGATTGCCAAGTGGAACAAAAAGTAAACCCATGCCCAATATTGGCTCTAAACAAAAAGTCCACTGTGAAAAGGAAACCCAAGCTACTCAAAAGACATCTGAAGTCGTCTGTCTTGCCGAGCGAGAGCGTTGAGCTATAGCGTTGTGACAATCTGTTTACTGCATCTTTAATGTGCCATCGAAAATAGTTTTAAGACATATTTGTAATAAGTATTAATTAAATAATATTATATTTTCTATTACAAAACTTATTTTGAAGCCATATCGACATTATTCAACACTAGGCGAGTTACATATGTTCCCCTTGGTGGTGTGTTTTTGTAACCATAATAGAGTAACGATATTTGAATGTGGGTGAGTTGCAACAGGGGCAGGTTGCAACAGTCGGCTTATTTCAATACCAGCAGAGTCAAACAACGTGACATTGACCTTAGCTTGTTGGTCTTGAATAGTGTCACCACCACTCAGCCCCGGTGCATTCTTGGCTCTACATTATTATCAGCAGTGTTTCAAACAGTCTCAACTACATTTTTTAAGGTTTCATGTTTTTTAACAGTTTAAAGTAAACATTTTTTTAATGTTTTGTAATGTTGAATTAAAACAACTATTTTTTTATTTGAGTTGCGCTTTAACGGGTAAGTTAATTATCATTTTACAATTTATTTTTTCTATGTCTTTTATCTTAAGAGCTGGTGGAGCGTGTTGCAACTCACCCCTGAGTCTTGAAACAATGGTTACAACTTATCCTGGTGTATTAACACTATTGTTGTTACTTATGTCTATCATTTAGCTGTATTATACCTTATGTATAAAATGTGATTCTGACATTTAACTGTAGGAATGTAACTAAATATAAATGTATAGTAAATGCACTTCCACATGTTGCTTTTCTTAGTAATGGCTGTGATTGTAATAATGTGTTGCAATGTACCCCATCCGGTGTTGCAACGCACGCCGCGTCTTAAGTTCGCTGCCATGCCAAGTTTAAAATGGAATAAAATCACTTTACATTCTGCCACAAGAAATTTAATTTCAAATTTTAAATTTGAAACACTTATGGATATGTCTATAAATTATATTTATTTATTTCATAAAAATGATGTGTGAAAATGTTTATGTAAATTTGGTTAAACCCTTCCCCAATCTCCCTTCTAATATAAAATATACATTTGCAAATACTAGAAATCAATAATATAAATTTTAATAAATATATATATTTAAGGGTGTAATTTAGAGAGTGACATTTATCCATAGTTAAAATACTTAATGTTTATTAGCTAGAGTAGTTGGCAGTCAAAACCTTATAATCCGATTATTTCTCTTATTACCTTATGTATGTACAGTCTAAACATTCTACCACTCACTATATTGATCGTTATACTTGGGAATTAGGCCTTCTACCATATGTATTCTATTTTGTTGTTTATGTAACATATTTATTATTACACGTGGGCTAGTGATAAAATAATTAATAATAATAATAATATTTAGCACCACGTCTTACTACCCGTTCGGGTTATACGCTTTAAGTACTAATTACTATAATGGATTAGGAATTGGGAAGGTTGAATTAGAGGAAGTGAACCCGCATTGGCGTGGAGGGAGAGTGGAAAACCATTTAGGAAAAACCACCCCCAGTTCACCCGACCGAGATTCGAACCTCGATCTCCCCGTCCTCAGCAGTCGAGCTCAACACGACAAGCGCATTAGCCAACTTCGCCACCGAGGCGGGTGATAAAATAATTAATTTAGTAGTCAATGGAATACCAATTATTTAAAATTATCTACTTGCGTTGGAAGCACATAAGTGTGTCTAATTTTTGTATAATATTTAAAAATAAATATTTGTTTGTATTTTTACACTAACACTATTATATTTTTACACTATTCAAAATTTAAAACAAAACTATTATAAAATCTTAAGCCATACACAGTGAAACCCAGGAAGAATAATTGATTTTGTACTTAGATTGGTCCAAATATAAAAAAATGAATTCAACTTGCGTAGGCTATTTATTAATAATAGAGATTTCCAGCTGAGAAAACTTATCAGCAATTTGTGATTTATTCTCCTACGTCCCTCCCTTATAGAAAATATAAGATGCCACGAAACTTCTGTAAATAAACTGTTTATGGTACTTTTAAATGTTTAAATTAACACTTTTTCATCTATTTACATATTTGATGATTGTCCACATTTATGTTCTCTAATTCATGGATTTCCTTTATATAATTAAAGTTTGTTTCAGTAGTCTTAGGCTAATTTCAAAAGTCATTGTATTATTTTGAGAAATATGTGTAGTCTTATATAGCAAATACTAAAGAATACAAATTACAATTTTACACCGTAGAATATAAAACAGATTAGAAAATAAAACAACACACCTGTACAGGTCACGAACTGATAATATATAATATTCTTTAAACTATTCAACGAGAACAATACTCGACAAAGGCTTATTTAATACCATTGACTGGGCTACTCATAAATTGAGGCACAGGCCAAGTAGGGCCTCTGTTAAATATATGCTGAACTTGTAAATAAGCATGTGTATCTCCAAAGTGATTTCTTTGTAAGATTAAATAAACACCTTTCATTAACCATGGAGGAATTTTAAACTTTTGATTATTAGCATCAAAGGGCTATTTTGAATCAAAGATATGTCAAAACGTTAAAATATATTATGACAATGGAAAAAACAACCTTAAAAATTATCAATATCACTGAAAGGACAACATTATGTGAATACCACTCTGGCTTAGAGTTTTATGTATGCTTGCAAACTACCATATCATGTTAAAACTTACTGTATTTTTAATTTGTTTTTACTTGCACTACCTCGTTGGCCTCAATGATACGATGACACTCCAAATGAACCTTTGTATTAACATCTCCCATCCGAAACCTTTGTAGGAACTCCTTGAAACCCCTACCTTAAAGCTCCATATACACACATATATATATACCTTACATTTACCATCAACTGAGACATGTCAGTTAAACTCTTTCTATATGTTACATTGAGTGGTCTGCATGTTTTTCTATGTTTGTAAACAAATGGCTTTTTATTCATTCATTTTTACTTCCTCGCTACCTTGCAAATAGATGAAGTCTTGTGATCGTCAAAAAAATCGAACTAAAGATTTTGATTAATTTAGATGTTTCACGACCACCCAAATAAGAAAAAGTCTTTTTTCCATTTCTGTTTGTCTGTCTGTCTGTCTATACCTAGGAATAGAGCCTAAACAATTTACTGATCGGGCTAAAACTTGGTATCTAAGAGTTTTATAGGGTTGCCGGAATATTTTTTTTTTTAAATTGGATATCTAAACCTAAAATTAAAGGTAGTTTTCTTAAGGGCAAAGAGGGAAAACAATCTATTTCATCAAAATCTTCTCTAACGATTATAACTAAATTCCATTTCCAAGCATTGATCAATATTACAAACAAAATGGCTACTCTCAATTTTCCGTCAAAATGAAATATTATATTTGTAACATATTTTTTTAAAGCCAATTTTTTTCAAGCTATACGCAAATATTTTAGTTTTTTTAATTTTTAGAACACTAAAGGTAAAAGTAAAATCTTGCGACCGTAAAAAAAACCCCCCAAAACACGAGATGTTGATGGATGTCGAAATTTCATGACATTCCGAACTTTAAAAAGTGATTTTTGCAATGCCATCTGTCAGTGTGTCTGTTTAACCCTAAAATTAGGTGTATTTTAACTAAAGGAGAAAAGAGAGAAAAAAAAACTATTTTTTTCAAAATAAGGTTTAACGATTTTGATTAAAATTCGAATCTAGGCATTGATTCAGATTATAAATAAAAGGGCTATTTTCATTTTCCCATGTAAATGAATTTAGGGTAATTTACAGAAGCGGAAATTTCCGTATCTCCGCAACTATTTGAGATACTATATAACTTATCATTGCAAAATTGTATTACTATTAAATATAAAAAACTTTTAATCAAAATATTTTCTTATACAATCAATAGTTTCTGAGATATTGGCAAATATATTAATATAATTTTTCGGGGTTTAGTTGTAAAGAGATACTACTCAAGTTTTAAAGCCAAAGAGTATGACATAGAATAATTAAAATTTCATGTTATATTTCATTTAACCTCTTAGGGGAAATATTTGTGCAGCAATGATCTGTCTCTATCATTTTAGACTCAAAAGTCATATTTACCTTTTTTATTGGTCTAAATTTATAAATGAGGAATTTAATAGCAATGCGATAACCATAAGATATGAAACCCTTAATAAAATGTCGAAAATTTTAACTGGAAGTTAAAATTTTAATACGAGGTATTGAACCTTGTTAACCTAATATCGATCTTTTTTATCGACCCAAATATACAAATGAGAACTTTATTTTTTTAATAAAATTATAAATTTAAAACCGGGAGTAAAAAAAAATTATTTACGTATAGCGCAACATTTGCTCGGGTTTGCTAGTGTATAATATTTTCTTTCATATATCTTACGAGCTTTGGGTAAATATCTCAACTTTTAAACAATAGAGTGATAAAGTCCGTGCGGAGTTTCTTACCATTTATTTATGCTGATTTCAGAATCATCCCCTTCGTTCTATCATGTACAGTTATTTCACAAATCATTTAAGTTGAGATCAGGATATGAATTATTGAATATATTAAGATAGGCGTAAATGTTGGGGAGTTTGTAGACTAAATCATCAGATTATGTGGGCACACTGCCTTCAGTAATTTTTTACCTTGAGAGCTCCTTTAAACAGTTTTAACAGTGTGAGCTCACTTTTGTTTGGAGGTTATTATGTCAAACTTGCGCTAAAATAGGAGTAAAATGTGTTCGCATAAGTTTTCAAACAACCCACATTTATTTTGTTATATTTGTGGCGGTTATTTCCTCAAGAAATAACAAGAGATTACAAAAGTTTAAGAAATGTGTAATATGCTTGTTTTTGAGTGAAACGTTATTAAAAATAAACTATGACGTTTGATGAACCTTAGTTGAAGCATTGAAATTGTGGAAAAAGGGTATACAGAAATATATGCTATTTTCAGTTCCTATGGTTTGACGGGACTGTTATTTTTGCTTAGTTAATGTAGAGGAATAAAGAGCAAAGTGTATGAAGGGAATCGTGTATCCTAATATTCTATCTGCTATTAAACCAGCCGCACACGGATATGGCCTGCCTATTCTCTATTTGTATTGGAGAATGTAGTGGTAGATAATATGGAAATTGAAGTCTACATACACGAAAATATTGATTTCTGTCCTCAACTATTTTCAGAGCATAATCTCAATGATTTTGCAAGAGATTTAAATTTACCAAAGGAATCAGCAGAAATGTTCAGTTATAGACCGACGTCAAAGAATCTTCTAGCACATGAAACCTGTTTATGATGAGTATTCACAATTCTGACAGATCTCATTTTAGTGCTATCGTTAACTTGTTGCGTTTAGTAAGCTCACAAACGTCAACGTCATGGAAGCTCCATAGATTTTATTGCAAACGATGTTTAACGGGCTACCTAACAGAGGAGAAACTAACTGAGCATAAGATCACTTGTGGGAAGCTTACTGCTGTACGTAGTACTTTCCTGCAAGGAGATAAGCGGTTTCTTTCCTTCAAAGATCATAGACAGAAGGAGATGATACACTTCATTATCCATGTGGATCTGGATAGTGCGCTTATTTCGATCGAAACGTGCAAGCCTGACAAATCCGTATCGTACATCCAGAATGTTCATAAACATGTCGCTCATTCCGCAGGGCTATACTTAAAATGCAGTTATGACGATAATTTATCCAACTATGTGAGCTTCATCGGCGAAGATTGTATCGATCAATTCATTGATGCTCTGGTGAGAATATCCAAAAGTGTGCTCGACATCTACAAGAACATCAAAACCATGATTGTGCTGACTTCTAGTCAAGAAGACGAGTTCAAGAGGGCTACACACTGTCATATTTATGAAAAACCGTACTCTAGAGAAAATATTACAGTCAGGGATCATGATCATCTTACAGGCCTTTTCCGTGGATCTGCTCATCAAGCCTGTAATCTCAACTATAAACACCCATCATTCATCAATGTGTTATTTCACTCTGGTAAAAATTATGATAATCATCTCTTGCTACGATCTCTTGTTGAGCGGAAAGAGTTCCAATAGGCGAGTTCAAATGGTTAGAGAGGAGAGAGATAGAAACCTTTATATACAGTCGATCGCTGATGATGCAGTGACAGGGTATATTTTAGAAGTAGACTTGGAGTACCCTCAAGAGCTACACGATGCTCATTCAGACTTACCATTCTGTCCGGAGAAAGCCTTCCCACCCGCTTCGCTCACTAAACAGGAGAAGCTTTTCACCACCCTGATCAATAAACAAAATTACATTATCCATTACTCTCACCTGAAACTTTGTTTGGAACAGGGTTTGAAATTGACTAGAACCTATAAAGTGCTGGCGTTCAGACAAGCTCCTTGGATGTCCAAATACATCAATCTTAATGCAGATATGAGGGCCAAAGCCAAAAACCCGTTCGAGAACATTTTTTTTAAACTAGCAAACAATGTGGATTTCGGTCATATGATCTCGAACAAACGTAGTTATTGAGACATAAATATCACGACCAGATGGGAGGGTAAGCTACGAGCTGGAAACCTCATAGCCAGCCCCAACATCAAGAACCGTACGATAATTTCCAAGGATCTAGTGATTGTGGCGATGGATCCACCCGAGATTTACTTTGACAAACCCATCTATGCAGGGTTCACCATCCTAGATATCGCGAAGGTGATTCTTTACGGTCTCCACTATAATGTGATGGTCCCGGATTTCCCTCCTGACACGCTCAAACTGATCTATACTGACACAGACTCTCTCTTATATAAAGCTGATGTAGAAAACGCCTACAGATATCTCATACCGATAGCTAATATTCACATGGGCTCATCATCTTATTAACCGAACAATCCTTACGGTATGCCTTTGGTTAATAAGGGAGTCTTTGGGATGTTAAAGGATAAGGCTAAGGGACAACTGGTTACCGAGTTTGTTGGGTTAAGACCAAAGGCATACGCTTTCTCTGTGGAGGGAGAGAGCGACACGCTCAAAGCTAAAGGGCTTAAGAAATGCACTATTAGAAGCCTCTCCACGAAGAACTATAAGGAGTGTTTGAATATAGATAAAGTTATCATGCGAGAGGCTCATCTAATGTAAACCTCTTGTAAAATATAAGGAAGCGTGACGGGAGAATTAGTAAAGAAGTTTGCCTGACAATAACAATGTTTGTTTAATTTATCTAGAAGAGTCTAAAATAAAAATACATAATTAGAACATAAATACAATAACATCGCGTGAAGCGCTTATCATCCCAAATATAGAAATAACTCCATTTAGAGAATGGAATTTATAGACTTTACAATACCTAAAAATTGAAGAAGATATATATAGTAATAATCTGGACAAGTGCGTCCAACATAGAAACGCGATGAATACAATCATAAATCTCAAGTTAGAAATATTAATAGTCATCATGGAAGTTGTAGCATGCCAATCAGACAAATTGGACAACTACGATTAAATATAAATATTTTGTTAATTTACGAAAGAAAGAAGTAATATTAACATATTTAAAAGTAATATACCTCAAAGTTCATTTCACCTGATTAGATGCAGTCAGATACAATCACGTGTCTCCTTAAATTGAAACACGTGGTTGTTCAAAAAAATATTTCCTTTTGATAAATACTGTAGCAGATATCTAAGAAGAAGATTAACATTATCATATTTATGAATAAAATACTTTAACGCATACCCGTTGCCATTGGATGATGTCGGATAAATTTACATACACTTGCCATGCTGCCTATAAGAAAAAATAGTAAAGGACGTCTATATAACAAATTCTCATAAAAATAATAGCTGGGCCTAAATAATATAATCAAAACGGATATATTTAAATAGAAGATGCTTTAGTATCTACTAATCATTTCAAGATGTTCTTGGATTTGTTCGCCACGTGTTAGAAAAGAAAATTATTCAATGATGGCGGCCTAACTGCAGCCATACGGGCTATCATAAACTACACCTGACGAAGAAAAAAGTGTAGATTGAGATAGACCCAGTGACCCACTTCCCGTCAGAGAAGACTAGCGGCAGTCTAAGGAACCATGTTTTCCCCCTTCCCCGCAAGCGGCTCTTCCTGCGTCATTTTTCTTTCCCCCCACCTTCGTCCGTCTCTCTCCTTTCTATATTTCTGAGTTTATCACCCTTTTTGTTTTGTTCCGTTCAAAGTCTATGGTTCAAAGTTTGTATATCCTGCGCATTTAGAGAGAAACGCAATAACTCCGTTATTACCGTTGTGTTAATATAGAGTTTCTAGAATAAGATAGCTTACTTTTCTCCGGAGAAAAGGGTTTGATATCCTGACCCTTCAGCTGTAGGTTCAGAAGCTGTTTTTGTCTTCCTGACACGTCGTCGTTTAGCAGGCAGGAGTTCGATACCTGTATCCAACTCGTCTTGAACGCTGCAGAAACAGGATAAACTATCTATACCAAGATATGTTTTGTATTTGTTAATAATAGCTATAGCGTGTAGAAGTGAATTTATCACTGCACTTGTATCGGTATGAATAGTGCTCTTGGTAGATCACATAAATTCTGGACTATCAGACCTAAAACGTTTAAACCAGTCTTGGAAGACTCACACATTTTGTGCTGCACAAGAGTAAGCAGGGTTCTGATGACTGGAGCAAGCTCGCATTGGTTTTTTAAGAGTTTTCAGTGGGGTAAAGCCTAAATCTCCCATTTCGTAGCACTCTATTGGATAACTGATGAAGTCTATATTGTGTTTAAACCAGTTCTGTTTTTTCTTACCTTTCATTAGGATTAAAGGACGGACAGTAGAATTTACTTTCTCTCGTTCCAGATGCTGGTTAATGATATGCCTGTACTCTTCGTAATCTATATCTCCGCTATTCCATTTAAGCTCATGATAATGTTTAGTCAGCCATCTTGATTTCTTGCGGTTCACTGATGAGAGTGTGATAAACGAGTACAGAGGCTGGAACTCATAGACGTAAACAAGTATTAAACCTTTTTCCTCGTGTAGGAAAGCCAAATCTTTCGCTACGAGGCTTCCGTCGTCAGCAGTGAATCCTTGCACATCGATAATCATGTTTGGATGGAAAATTTCTCTGACAACACATTTAAGTAGACGTTTTGATAATGCTGCCTGTAGTGGGGTTGTAGTGAACTACTCGATCATGGATGATCAAACAAAAAGCTTTTGTATTTTCTGAAATAGCAGGCTCTGTCTCAAAGGATATGCGACAGGTTACCACCCCTTCCTTGAGCGTATCTTTCTGTTGGATAGCGTCGAAAACTACGATAGGTGCGTTTGATTTGAAGCGTTCTGGATTGAGCATGGGCAGAGGAGAGTTCGAGCCATAGTAGGTGGTCTGGAAGTTGGCATAGTCCTCGTACAATTTAGAGAAGGAGTCTTCACCAAAGTTTAAATTCATATCCTCATAGGGGTACATGACAGAATTAAGGTGAAGTTTAGCCGCGCGTAAGCTGCAATGATCAAACTTGCTTTTATATGTATCTGTTGTGTTTTAACGATTGGTTTGCAGAGCTAATCTTACATACCGGGGATTCTCCAGAAAGGTATATAGATATATTCACAGTCCCGTCGTGTTGTCTGCTGGTAGGTAAGTTTGGTTGCTCGTACAATTCCCAAGTGCGAAATGGGATATTGATAACTCATCCGCTCTTGATTAAATTCAGCAGATTAAGACGGTTTATACCATCTTTCTTGATATGAGGCATAAGCCATTCGAATTTGGTTAGCACAATCATGGAAGGTGTATCTGCAGGTTGAACCGGAGCCAAGGCACCTACTGCAGGTAAGGCCTGAGCTTTATGTAAGGCGTTATTATCGCTGTTTATCTGAAGAACGAGTTCCTGTTTAGCATTTATCAATATTCGAGTATAGTCTTCAGTGAATCCAAGTATGTGACGTAGTGGAATGCATGCGTCAAAGATACCTGCTACAGCATTCACACTTACTCCGTCTTGTCTCCATCCTGAGTTTTCGAGATGAGCCTGCTAACCTCTTCGAATAGAGAGATAGGTCTTGATTTGGGTCGAAATACCCACATCTCGAGAGTGATCGATTTATACTCCATTAATCTCGTAGACAATCCTTGAGAGGAGATGTAGAATGCCATTATTGACTATTCTTGAAGTA
The DNA here is from genome assembly GCA_902141385.1 of Timema californicum. Taxonomy (NCBI): domain Eukaryota; kingdom Metazoa; phylum Arthropoda; class Insecta; order Phasmatodea; family Timematidae; genus Timema; species Timema californicum. Next base: position 51,156 of record CABFOW010003526.1, read on the forward strand.
CTTTCAACTTGTCCGTTTGTCAGCAGAAGCCGGCCTTTGATGTGGATTAAAGAACGGTGAGGTAAATTTTTAGTTCCTCCTGTTATATAGGAATTCTGAGCTCATTACCCTAAACTAATGGTAATGTCGTATATGAGGTGTAGGAATGGTACTGGAAATTAGTTAGAGCAGAATCGATTGCTGCTCCTTCTCCTATATCTAGAATATCGCTCAATTTCTTAGTGAGTAGCCCAATATTCTTAGAAAGAGCTAATTGCACGATTTTAACGCTTTCACTGATCTTCGCTCAATGTAACGAGGTAGAGCTAGTAGCACTGTTTTATTAAGAACCAGCACTATGGCTAACACGTTTCATATTTAGTCGTAGCGATATGGTTTCACCTCTAAAGGTGACACTATCACCTCGTTTGTCCACCAAGCGTACAGAGACTGAGTCTATAACTCGTTTCGCGACTGGAAGGTAAATTATATTGTTTGGTTCTTAAAAAACATGATGAAATTGTAGTAAGGAAGCAGATACACAATGTTTGTAGAATTCAATGTTAATTATTATTTAGGATAAGGATAATAAGAAAGATTTTATAATGTGAAAATAAACTTTAATGGTTAATCAAAGAAGATTAATTGAAGTGGGAATTGTCAATTTAACATTAAATTAACAGTTATATTAAAAAACTAATGTTGAATGTAAATTATTATATAGAAAGAGACATTAAATAGAAATAAGTTTAAAAAAGTCATCGATTAACATATAAGATAACAAACACTAAAAAACACATTAAAATGTGAGTCATTAGACAAGTGAACATGTATTACATTAAAATTATATAGATTAACCAGACTATATCTACAGATTGTTCATAACTGGAATGATATTAAATTTGTAAATTATACAATTGAAGCAGTAAATATAATAAGTTGAATTGGAAAATTGACAATATTGAATAGTTGAAATTAAAATTTTTTAAGATTATATTATTGAATTCTATTTCCTTATCTGAGTCCCTTGCTCCTTTTGTAGGCTTCGTAGAGAACGCCCGTTATTTAGTGTCTTCTTAATGAGACGGAAATATTAAAAATATGATAAAAAAGAGTTATAGTTAAAAAATGTATTTGAGGACAATTGGTGGCATAGGACGCTTCTACATATACTTTAAATTAAACAACATGGATTACTCCATCTCTAGGGAGCTTAATGTTGATTATGCTTGTCTGAAACCAGGAGAATTCTATGCACATGGAAGGGCAATTATCAGGCCTAATCATAATCAAGAATGCCTATTTTAGTTAAATAAAATTAGTGACTTCTTAGGAACCAGGACATAGTGAGAGAGAGAGAGAGGGAGAGATTGAGAAAGAGAGAGGGAGAGAGAGAGAGGGGGAGGGAGAGAGTTAAATTACATGACAGTGATCTAGAGCCCTAATAGCATCTGAAGGGTGCCAGGCACTTATACTAAGGGTAGAGAACCAGTCCCAAAACCTAGCAACTCTGATCCACACTAATAGTATAACTCACAAGGGGAAAAGTAAAAAAACCTATAAAGCTTTATGAAACACGAGTTACCTAATTAGGTCGTTTTGCATAGCCTTGCATCTCTCGTACGTCTCAGACATGTATTATTGTACAATAGTGAACATTATTAAATTATCCTAAGTCGAGAGGAGCACCAAGCAGTTCCCCAGGATTATATTAACCCAAAGGGTTGTTAGGCAACTAATTGAAGTCATAATAACAAACTCTAACCACAACATTAAACGGTTTGAATACTTACTCAAGGATACCAACCCAAAAGATGTCCATAAACTCCCGTCAAATATAATATTAATGTTTACAAGAACAGTTGAACAAATTTGAATTTACGTTTAATCCAAGTTGGTATTCAGAGCAAGACAATTAGGAATGTGCTTGTGTCTTATATAAAGTGGTTATGAATAAAGATATTATATTAACCCTATGTTGGAGCTACCAAAAAGTTTGATTGATATTAATATTGCTCAAGTCATCAATCTTCTGCATCATTTAGGCGTGACTGTGGGATTCACCATGGCTATGCGGCTTCTGGACGGGCAGCAACAGAGGTCTTCATCCAAGCACGGAGTCAAAGTGTGTGTGAATGTGTACAGTTTTATTTTGTTGCACTCGTAATTATATATACAATCTAAATTAGCACAAGCTTAAGTTAGGGGAGGGGAAGGTCTATATAGATTGAGCGTGTTCTGGAAAGAACGACCAATGCTTTGGCCGTTAATGCGCAGGCTTTTTCGCATCAGTTGCTCGACAGATGAGAGTCATGCCTTACAATCAGGCTGTTCAAAATGAAAATACAGTTGGTTGGAGAAGGACGTGAGTGATCAAGCAGGAGTGGTAACATCAGAGAGATGGTGAGTCAAAAGTCGTTTAATAATGTGGTAGAGTGTCTGTTATATTTCAGTATCTATACCAATAGACTGTGTTTTATTATAAAGGGCTAAAAGAGTTTAGCCCACTACAGATCTCCTTCGCTTTTAATTTCCTTCCAGGAAAGGAAGTGGGTGAGAACAGCCAACAGTGGAGCAGAATCATCCGGACATCTCTTTTCTCATGTGGGCTGCGTGAGGAAGCTGATGGGAGAGTCTAGGCGGGTGAGGTATCTTATATAGTATCTTGCATTTATTGCCGGTGTCAAGAAGACGACTGGCTGATCAACAACAGGGTTCACCAGAGAATGGAGGAGAAGGATGTATAATATTATTGTATAATATACGAGTTCCCGTAAAATGTAAAGAATATTTAATGAATAAGAACTATCTGATGGTCGATAGACTTCAAGCTGTTTAGTATAAATTAGCAATCAGTTAAAAGTAAAGAGAGAAGAGATAAATGTAATACAGAACGTCGGAGTCAAAATACATATGTCAAGCTAGGGACCACCCCACTAAGGTGTGCAGTTATCCTGTCGGCAGCAGAGTTAAGGGCGATATTTTGACACACAACTTTGTCGTTCACAGCAACATAAACAGGCAAACGACATCGGTTCTAAGCCACAGCCACTTTATGCCGGGATCTCCGCAGGTGCTGAAAGGAAAGCTTACACCTTTCAGAATATGAGGATTCCCCGCATCCCCGACCAGTTGATCAACGTACCAAATCGCCAACAGGGGATAAGTGTCCTCCAGTTGTGGACTCATAAAATACTTTTAGATCTTACCCCTTAATTTTGAGGGAACAATTATTTTCCTCTCCTTACTGTTTTTTTGACAGCCATGTAAACCTTTATGAATAGTAAAGTGCTACACATTTTCTCTTCTTTTTAGACGATCAATGAAATCTTTACAATAAGTGTCATCGTGTGGATGTTGGTTCAGTTAAAAAAAGGATTGTTGAATAGTACAGAAGACACTTATACTTGGAGGGATGGTATGAGAAATTATAGGAAATAAACCTTCATTGATGCGCGAAAGAGCATCAACAAGCAAAAAAATTGTCCTTCGTTGACACATGTTTAGTATAAATCTTGAACCGAGACAGTTTTAATAATCATCTCCCTATTTTCCCTAGTTGCTTTGGGTTATTAAATAACCAAGATAATGTTTGTTGTTGTCACGTTCCCTAAGAAGGTCAGCAAAATTTTATGTACCAAAGATACAAATGAGACATTTATTTTCATACGCGTTGTATCTTTTCTGAGCATTAGTCAAGAATTTACTAGCAAATACCACTGTTAAGAAACACTCAGGGTGACATTGACATAAAACCGCTTGAAGGGCATAGGACGAGGCGTTTACCTTGCGTTCGAAGGGTAAAGACAAGTCGGGAATTTGAAGAACTTTAGGAGAAATTAAGTTTTGCTTTAAACTAGAAAAGGCTTTACTTTGATAATTTACCCACACAAATTAAACTCAATTTTTTCTTCAAAAGGTTAAGAGGTGCAGCCAACACAGAGTAGGAAGGAATAAACCTTGCATAACAAGTACATATACCGACAAATCTCCTCACATTCCACGTACCAATTCTAATCTCTTTCCTAATTATATCTCATGACTCCACCAGAGATGTCACCACCCGGAGATCCAATTGTAGGACTATTTTATTTCCGGAATATTTTACCCTAGGAACAGCCATGCCAAACTGAATGGGAATTGTTTTTACGGTGAGAGTTCATCACATCTAGGCCCAAACCCCAAGCTGGAAAACCACTCCTATTGACTGTCCAAGACTGCTTATTAAATATATTTACAACTATCCTTCAAGTCTGAAGGCTGTATCCTCTATCCACAATCTGAGGACGTGCTGTGCCGTGGATAATAGGGACCCACAAAACAGTTACAAGACTACACATTCTTATTATGGGAAGGACATTTTGTCAATAATGTATACATATTTAGGAACCGAAAGTTAAATTATATCTTTTTCCTGTGGGGCGTCAACAAGATGAAATAAGAGAGTTGCCAGGCTAACATTCGGGCGGAGAAACAAAGAAGATTCGAGTACCTTATTCACAGTTTGAATTTGTCACGTTCTCATTGGTGCAAATTCAAACAAAGTGAAGTAGGGTTTGGATGTAATGACTGGTACGTAGTGGTCCAACCAAGGTATTAAGTAGGTTTGGCCGAGCCTACTGGGCATTCTTGTAAAAAACCCAGCAAGTCTTGGCGCAATTTGCAGAGGATCGTGTGGCAATAATTGTGGGAGGACTTTGTTTGAAATGTAGTAAATATAATCTATTGGCAAGCAAGTTCCCGTAAACTTCTCACCTTAAGTTGACTAAAATAATTTAGAGGAATTATGACTATAATCTGCTACTAGCACACCAGCCAAACCTGGAAAAGGAGTTCAGAAATATTTTCAGTGGCATTTTCTGTTAATAGCAGGCATCTATAATAGATCACTCAAAAATAGGATGTGGTAATCGTTATGCGTATATGCCAATCTTTATTTTAAATTTAAAGGTAAATTTCTTGGACAACTAAGGTCCAAATAGGTAATTTTGTGTTTTGAATGGCATCAGTGTAGATCTATCCAATGCAACTAAATTTGATACAATGTAGATATATGGAAACCTTTCAATTAACATATTAAATGTAATATAACATGAAAATGTATAGTAAAATGACATGCAAATGTCGGATTATCTCGAATTTTTTTCAGTGCATATTCAAACTAGCTTAACAATTCAATGTGTTGATTATAACGCATATTCACAGTTTTTATTTACATTTTAATCACTTTAAGATCTATCCAGCCATGGGCGACGAAGAATACTGTATATGAGGATAGTATGATGAAGAAGGGTTGCAGCAGTAGGTGGCATCACATCCACACACGAAATTACATTTGATATATTTTATGAAACCTTAATATCGGCCCGTCCCGCACTTGGACTTATATTTGCAATTGACATGATCCAGACACGAATCAGGAATTGCGGAAAGCCTTGTCAACACTGGTTTCAAACAACCCAACTCCTTCTTCCAAGAGAGAATATCAATGGGAGATGCAACGCTTATATGCTCCTCGTTTGTCTGTAGCCATATTTTCACCTTGTAATTGGCACATGCAGCGTGTAGCTCCAATGTATATTGTGTTGGGGGTAATAATTCAAGAGCCTTCTTCGTCTTATTGAAGAGTAGAAGCCTGCAATGGTTAACGGTTGGTTGGTCTAGTGTTCCTTATAAATGACATACGAACTTTTCAGTTCCATCCAATACTATTTACAAGATATGGGTATCTCTCAAAAATTTTCCAACAGGTTTTCTTCCCTGGACCTTTAAAGGCTGATGTTGTATCTTAATCTGTTAGAGCATGAAAACTGAGCAGTTTATCCTTCACAGGTTGAGATAATCTCTGCGATACTAAATGTAAAGGGTAGCATTTGCGTTGTTTTGTTGTTCCAGCTATCATCCACACTTTGGAGAATTTTGCACATATAAAATTCAACAGTAGCAACATTACATCAGTACCCCTACAAATACTTATTCTTTCGTATCCACTATCAACAGCTTAACATGAATGCAGAATAATTCTGATATCAGCCTGTTCATGGTTTCCTATACGCATGGTAAACTGTTATCCGTCGCTGCTGATTCGGGGATAACTGGTTGATGTCACTATGACGGTGACTTTGTGTTCAGACACGTGTGGGTAGGGATAGGAAAAGATCGGCGAGAGTGTTCGGGCAACGTTAGTCACGGTGGAACAGAAGGATGTTCTGGCAACGTGAGTCACGGTAGAACATGAGGAATTCCCGACAACGTGAGTCGTGATGGAACATAAGGATGTCCTGGCAACGTGAGTCGTGGTCGAAGGTAGGGTGATAGTGGGTAGATAGAAGGTTATAACAATATTGCTCCTTCGTAACATAAGACAATTCAATAGCACTTTCAAACAAGAGGGACACCCAGTTTGGGTAGCCACTCTGCAACTGGCCTATGACCTAGATATAACCGTATTAAGTACACTCGTCACGAATGGCTTATAGAAAATGAAGTGTGGAGCGGTCCAAGCAGTAAAGAGGGTGGTTGGTGTGGCCTGTGCCGGTGTGGAGGAAAGATATAAGGGCCGACTGAACAGTGAGGCACAGCGCAGTCGCAGCCACATATTAGCATTCTCAGATTAACATTGAAGAATACAATGTCAAACAGGTGTCTGGGTCACTGGACCCACGAGGGAACCCTGCGCCGCTCCAGTCCAGATTCTTCTGACTTGGGAAGTGGCGTTCCCAAAGTTAGTGGAGAAGGTGCAGTGGAATAGCAAAGATTGTACAACTTTAACTAGGAAGAAGGATAGTTTCAGGGAGAAGATTTTTAAAAGGAGGCCTTCGTGCCAAACACGGTGGAATGACTTTGCCACGTGGAGAATGACATCATCAGTCAGCCTGTTGGTGTTGAAGTTCCTTGTGACCTGCTCCATGAGCCGGACGAGTTGTTAATGAGTAGCTTATCTCTTCTGAAAGCCGAACTAATCGTCCATCAAGATTCCCACCTCACGGATATGTCTGATCAGTCTCGTCAGTAGAAGTAAAACAGTTGAGAAAGCTGATTGGTCAGTCAGACGAAGCTAGGGCCGGGTACTTACGCAGCTTATGAAAGCAGAGCACCTTTGCCTGCTTCCAGAGCTCGGGGAAGTGACTAGGAGCAGGACGGCGTTGAATAACTCCCCGAGGAAGTTAATCGCCTCCAAGGGCAGTTTTCTGGCGACCACGTTATTGATATCATCACATCCGAGGGCCTTGTTTAGTCTTATAGCGGCTAACGCCCATGTTATCGCATCCGGGGGTTTAGGTTCATTCAAAGGTCTGTAGGAAACCACACAAATAGCCTGAGCCACGTGCGCAATGGTTACTGGGTCTAAGGGGTCTCAGTAGGTACAAATTGTGCCTCTAAGTGCTCATTGAGGGCATCGGCCTTCTACTGGTCGGAGTTGGCCACCCCGTTACGACCTAAAATAGATGGCCTTCATGTGGTGACCCATATCAAGTTCCTCTTCATGCACCACAGGGAGCTATCCTGCACGCACAGGCTCTAAATATTGACTTCCCAGACACTGTTCCAGTATTCTTTGATTGTCTCGTGAACCGCATGGACTTTGCGGCTTCAGTTGGCCTTGTATACCAGATCCCGCAATATTTTTCAAGCCTTCCTCAGCCAATATGTCTCTCGGACGTGCCTCAGGATATAATCGGGTAAAGAAGCCTATGGCGTCCTCTTAGGACGGTGTCTCAGCGTTAAAGCTTCGAGAGAAACTTTGATGGTGGAAGTTATGAACTCCTCAACATATTAGATTTATGATTATGTTTGAAAGGTAGGGGTGGGTCCCAACCTCTCTCTCAACACATTCGGGAACATGTTCCAGTCAGTGTGTTTAAAGTTGGTTTTTTCGGGGGGTTATGAAAGACAATGCGCGTCCCAGTTTCACAAAAAAGTATTGTTAGTCGTGTCTTGCTCAGCTAGAGACTTCAGTACTAACCTTCTTTTGATCCCTCTGGATACAACTAAGTCGAGGATGTCTGAGAAACCAAGTGGATTTTGAGGGAAGTGGGTAGAGGTGGGAAGGCCGGAAGCCACCATAACGTGCAGATCTATTACGTTGCGAAGCAATTCACCATGAGCGCATATAATGCTTTAGCCCCATGAAGGATTTTTAACGTTGAAATCACTACCGATTAAAACAGGCGTGGTACCACGAAGCAGCACCTCCATGTAAAACTGGTGATAGGGAGAGAGGTATATGGAAATGAAACGCACTTGGCTGGTAGAGTTCACCAATTGGATAGCCGTTGCTTCCATATGTTGGAGGGGAGGAAGCGAGATGGCGTGATGTTCAAGGCCCCTTCGGACCAGGACTGCCGTCCCACCCCTTACCACATCCCACGCTCAGTTGCTCCGATGGTAGATGGACTCTGTCAACAAGAACCTCATTTCGGAGCGCAAGTGGGTTTCTACCAACAGCATTACGTCGACACAATGCTTTTCCAGCATACTTTCAAGCTCAGCCTTCTTCCTCGTGACACTATTAACGCTCCAGAGTGCTACCATGATCTTCTTTAGCATTGGCGGTCCTCTATACGGGTTTACCGCCATGAGAGACCAGTAAGAGGATGATATACTCCATGACCAGATGCCCGCGGTTACTCCTCGGCCATTCCTGGACCTTCCTCAAGAGACTTGATGAAAAGTCCTATGGATCCATTCCCGGAATGCCCTTGAGTATCTCAATGCAATTTTTGTTGCTCTGCATTTTCACTCTAAGGTGTAGGTGTGGGGATGGCAGTTGTGAATGAGGTAGGAGTGGGGAGTGATAGGAAAGGGTTGGGGTGCGAATGGGTTGGGTTAGGTTAGCAGGGTGCGGGGGAAAGGGAAATTAGTTTTGGGATCAGAAGGGAAGTGAACTTAGATGGGTCCTCAACTGAGAGGGAAGAACTGGATGTCACTGGTTCTGGTAAGATGTATTTCGCAGGTGCCTCAGCCTGAGTTGAAGGTGTTAATCTCCCTGCCAAAATACTGGCGAAATATTGCACGAGCAGCTTCATTGATGGAGCTGCCTATGATACACATCATCACATCACATTAGCATGCTTTGATACACCCTGAAGGGGATCACGAGAGCAAGTTCCAACACGTACCGACCAATTGGTCACACCGTGGGGGTTTCAGAATCTATGACCTACCTATGACCGAAGTCTGAAGTCAAATGGCTTAGAGAATAAGAAGTGTGGTAGTGGTCTAGGAGTAAAGAAGGTAGTTGGCGTAGCCTGTTCAAGCGAGGAGGAAAGATACAAGGCCCGACTGAACAGTGAGGCACAGCAATCTTGTCTTTTTGTTGATTTTGCGTGCGTGGCATAAAAGAATCTACCTCCTGTCAACCAATTCGTGTTGTGGTAATAGATACTTCCCTTTCTGCATTATAAACTCTTTTAGTAAGAGGGCAAGATTGGCCTTAATTTCATCTAAGGCAATGAATTCTACAAAAGTTTCTGGAAGTGGGACATTATCTACATCAACAATCTTGCGAATTGGATTCTTCTTGTCTAATCGCTTTAACATGGTTCCTGCTTTTATAAACTCCTCCCTAAATTAGCGATTGAAAACTAGTTCAACTCTTGTTGTATGCTCTCCAAAGTAATGTGTCACGTAACATATAAACACATGGATGTAGTCGCCAAAGCTTAGTCAATTAACAGGCTTTCCAAGAACCTGAATAACTGCATAGCCATCAATCATCACACATGTTTTCATATCACGAGCAGGAACTTCCAAGTATGTGGGAAATCCACTCATCAAAATGGTGATAAATTTTGCTTTTGGTTTTGCGTTTATCTAACATCCTGAATGAGCTAATGACAATGGGATTGAAAACGTCTCATGCTTTCATACATTAATCATTTCAAAATTCAGACCCGTAGTTACAGCACTAAGCAGACACTGAAGTAATTTTCGGTCAGATTTGTAGAGATCAGCAAAGGTTTTCGATTTGAGCTTTTAAGTACGATATGGACGCCAACAGTATCCTTTTTAAGTCTTTCATTCACATTGGAGACAACTTGCTGCTTTCCGCGTTCTTGAGCGATTAAAATATCACAAATCACTTCACTTGATGCAGCATCCCTGGTTGCTAATGATAACAGAGGCAAGTCTTTATTATATGAGTAGATATCACTGTCATCTCCGTCGGCCACCACACTGTCCTGTCCAAGTAAATTAAATTCATTGAGTTGTGATATAAGCTTCTATACATCATCATAATCACGCTTTATCTTGGATGGAATACTAAATGAGTGGGTGAAAGGATTATCTACCTTGACATCTTCCATATTGAAGAGTGATTTTGTGGCTTGTATGGTGTGCTATCATTCTGACCAGGTTATACAAAATCTTTACCTAGCTTGGACGTTTCTGGTAGTAACTATTATACCATTCTGCATCTTGCATGTTTTATTCATCCACTTTGTACATGATAAGCGGGAACTTGATTGAATTGCCTATTGGTTCTCTTCACGACAAAGTTCCCACTAAGAAATTCTGTCTGAACCTCTGGTGCTGCCTTTGAAAGAGTTTCATATCTTGAAGGTAGATAGGTCCCCATCTGGCATAATTTGTGTGGTCATATATGGTGAGCCATGGCAATATTGCAGAAAAAGTTTCCTAATGAAGACCCCAGTTGCCATCTCTTTCAGCCCTGATGAAATACACTAGGATCTGAACCATTTCCAATTAGCACAGTAAAATCTTTGGATTGCTAGAGTGTTTCGTATCAAACCTCCTCTTTAGATGTTTCATATCCTCGCTACCTAAAACTTCTTACAACTGGCTGATTGAGTTGGAGAGTTATTATCCATTATTTGTTTTGATCCCTCTCTCCCTGAATAATTTGGCCACATTTTTGTTAAGTTATTAGAATTTCAATTCATGTCCAAGACAATTTTTATCTATCCATTATTCAAATATTTGCCACATAGCTTTCTGAGAAACCTTGTCCCACAAGGCAATATTTAAAACTGTTCACTTTGCCCTGCTTATCACGCCTCAATTTGTACACCCACTTGCTTCTGACGTTTGTCTTAAATGGAGGTAGGTTGGTGAGTTACCATGTGTTATGTTTCTTCGTGGATTCAATTTCTTCATCCACTTCTTAAATCCACTGAGATGAATCAGTAATACTTACTCTCCTTTTTTTGGATTTGGGTTCCACAGTAGGTGTGGTTACCTTGTTTACTGTTTCTAGTAAGCTGATGGGATGGGATTCCTTTGTTAACTCACTGTAAACGTTTCGGTATGGATGGCTCCCCTGGGATGGCCTTATCTTCCCTTTCAGCGGGTATGGTTAGGGTAGATTTGTTGGATTCTTCTGCCTTTAGTATAATCACTGTGGAATATTTATCTTCTCCATTCTTTTTTGGCCTGGCATTGAACTGAGTGTTCACTTGTGATTTTGTTTTCATACTTCATGTATCGTCACTTTCTGCACCATGGATTTATTCTTAATTAATATTACATCAAGACTGACTCATATTTAATTATTATCAACATCGAATAATATGTATGCCTTAAAACCTTCCTCTAACCAACAAATATAATTTTTCTTAGGTGTTTTCACATAATAATCTCTAGTGACGAATGTCCTAATGTATTTCAAGATTGTATTTTTTTTCTGTACCATCTTTCATATGGAATATCCTCACTAGCATTAGTTGGAAGCCTGTTCTGCAAATGACTTGCCTCACCCTAAAATTGGTTGGGAATTTTGAATCAATCAACATACAACATGTAATCTCCAAAAACGATATATTCTTCCTTTCAGCAGTTTGGTTCTGCTCAAGGGTATATGCATATGTTTTTTACCCTGCGGATTCCTTTATTATCCATGAAGTTCCTAAATGGTTCACCGATATATTCTTCTCGTCATTCTTATTGAATCTTCTTAGGTGTTTTGCCAAATTGAGTTTATATTTGCCTGATGAATTCCTTGACCTTACAAGTTACTTTAGACTTGTTCTCCAACAAATATATGATAGTGAAACGGCTGTAGCTATCTTTGATGGTTAAGATGTATCGCTTCTTACCTGGTGTAATCGTCTGCATGGGTCCACATACATCGGTATGAATTAATTCAAGTATTTCTTATCTCTTACTTTGAAATTGATTGGGAAATGGAGCTCTTAACATTTTACATTTAATACAGCATTCATAGGTTTAATCACAATTCCGCATTCCTAAGTATGTATCCTAGTTGATAGCTGTTTACTCACTAAATACGTGATTGCTTGTGGTTCTTTATGTCCTAGAAGTTTGTGCCATTTGTTTATGCACTACTTTCTTTGGCTACAAATTATATTCGCCTGCTGAAATTACTGCATATGCAACTGTTTTCTGGCCACGTAAAATTTTAAATTTATTGCCTTCAAAATCCGTGCACATTCCCATTTCTTTTAATCTCTTTAATGACAAAAAATTGCCCTTAAGTTCTGGTATATACATCAAAACACACACATTACTGAGTATAACCATACCCATTCCTTTGGAGGTTTTGGTTTTCCTAACTGCTGCACATGTGAGTGGTAGCGCCAGAGTCTATATACCATGCATTGGTATCATCTTTCAAATTATCAGTGAAACATATAGTATGTGAATCTGTATGTTTAGCTGATCTTACTTCACTATGTTAACCTTTTTCCTTAGATTATTTTGTTTCCAAGCCAAATATGTATGACACTCACTCTTAATATGCCCTGGTTTCTTACAAAAGAAACAGTTCACGTTTTATTGCGCTGGATATATTTGAGGCCTAATCATGCTCCGTACTTTTAAGGCCTTTACTATATCTTATTCAGTACTACACGACTGTATACGTCTCATACATTCATCTAGGAACTTATTTATCACTAAGTCACATGTTAAAACTGTTTAAGGTCTCGTTTCTAAAGAGGTGATTTAAGTACCCTAACTTTCTGGTAAACTACTCAGAAGTAAGGCTACTTTAAGTTGCACCACCATTTCCTCGTTTAGCAATATTAACTGGTCAGTTACATCTTTCGTCATATTATTATACTTTTGCTTATCGCCGTCTTATGATAACCTTAAACTATATAGTTTCTTCGATATATTCTCTTTATTAAATAACCTCAATTTCTGGTGACATTTCTGCAATGCTTCCCGTGAAGTTTTTTCTGTTGTGTGTTTACGAACATGAATAAGTTGACTGTCTTCCAATAGAAGCCCGATTGGGGTGAATGTCTTACCGTCCTTTGTTAACAAATCTCCACTAGGTTATGTAGGTATTTAATCAAGTATTACATCCCACACACAGTTCTAATTTTAACAGAAACATTTATACTTTATATTTCCGACTGGTGATTACTCCCGTTCAAATTGGTAATGAAATGTTTTCCCCTTCTCCACCATTTTGAAGCACGTTGTGTTAGTGCGATAGAAAATATTATTTGGTTTGGATATCGCTCGCTTTACGCCTCAAGTTGACTAAATTAATTTAAAGTAATTTGTGACAAACCACGTCGCCTGCCCCTTAGTTAGGGCACCAATTACAACGATCATGTTGTATTAGCCTTTCGGTTGAGAAACGTGAACCGTTACGCCTAACTAGGCGTGTTAAAAATTTAAAAAAAATAACAATAATAAATATAAGTTAGCAAAAAGTTAGAGTGTGCTGAGTGAGTAAAAAAAGCAAAGAAAAACTGGGCAAAACCTAACTGAAGCCCAGCACACGCAATAAGAACTATTGTGGGACTCGTCCCCACGGTCACCCTCAACAATATAAGTCATCAATCAAGAACGTGACTAAACCTCTGGTTTGATTATTAGACAACATATTTTTGTTGCAGTATCCTACCTAAGGATGAACGTATGAAAAAGGTAAGTACAAACATTATAGTCAAGAGATTGTTATTAAGATTCAAAAGATATGGACAACCATTTATTGAAAGCAATAACCTCAAGAAAGATAGGGTATACAACATATACAATCTAGCGTCATGGCCTCATAGGGAGGGCGCAGAACGTATATGCGAATAGCCTCGCTAATAAAACCTTGGTTAAGCCGAAACAACAATAACTGACTCTTGACAATAACCTTAGCATAAATGCCAATGTTCAATGTAACAATATAAAGTTATTTCCTGCCAGCCATTTTTCATCTCTCCTTCCCATAGACGGGGAAAATATATAAAATCCCAAATTACAGAAAGCTAAAGTTGACGTTAGTCAGATAAACCCATATTAGCTCGCCAGCACTCACAAATATCTACCCAACACTTAGTCGTTATGACGGCTATCATTAACCTCTTATACGCGCCGATTGCGCCTAATACTCAAAGTTCAAGAGAGAACGATGAAAGTTAAATATAAACAGAGCAATTCAATAAACAGAATCTAATTATATTTCAATAAGCAAAAGACAAAACCTAACATCTAACATGGAGTAATATAAACTACATTTGTTAGACAAATGCTTCCCTGTAAGCGAATAATGTTTAAGTCCCTTATGCTCAGAGAAAACATTTAGTACTCAAAAAATATTTATAAAGCCAGATATTCTAATATGCTCAACTCTTAAACTTAATACTCAAAATAAGCATCATGGTCAAAGTTTAAAGTTAAAGCTTATCAATATTAAAAATAGTTACAAGTGAGGAAGAAATATTATTGAAACGATATCATGATTCCTTTTTTTGTTAAAAGTTCGTTAATATCAAAAATAAATACAAGCCCAAAAGATATCTTATTGAAAAAGATATATTTCAGTTCATTAAAGTTCGTTAATATATGGCAGAAATACAAGTGCAAAAGATATCTTGTTGAAAACGATATCATACTACATTTTTGTTAAAGTTCGTTAATATCAGAAATAAATATAAGTCCAAAAGATATCTTATTGAAAAAGACATATTTCAGTATAGTTTAAAGTTCAAAGCTTAAGTCCACAATAATTGACATCAATTATTATACGTGCAATGTTTAAAGTTAGAGTTTTTTGAAGATTTGAAATAATTATTAAGAGCCGAAAGTGAATTTTGAACAATAAAATTATGCCGAAAAGGAATTTATCTTACATGGCTAATATCCGAAGCCGTAGCTAGTACAAGCTACTTCCAAAGCCAGTCCCAGAGTGGCGCTTAANGTTCTACGAGCGTCTAGACGGCAGACTTGGCACAGGTGAAGTGTTTCTTCTTCCTAACTGAAGATCTTTGGGTCGTAGAAGCCGTTGTTGGGCGTTGGAAAAGGCGTGGTCCTCAGTATACCGGGATTAGTCGTCTGCTTCTAGTGTGAGAGTTCTGATGGACTGTTCGTGCGTGTAATCGATTAGCCAGGTCGGCCACAGAGGGTGTCGGTAAAATTGGTAAGTTGATTGTTTTTTGTTTGGTTTCGGGTAGCTTGTGGCTAACAATGCTACAAATGGGAGTTGTCATCTCGTGTCTATCTCTGGCTTAAATTCAATTTATAATGATGATGCTGCTACGATGCTCTCTTTGGTTCATGTACCACAAGGAGTTATCATAGATATTATTGATGTCGATCGATGCTCAATACCTTATACTGTCAATAATAAAACCTTTTCTTTAATAAATGTATACACTCAGATTTATTTTATGTATTTAGATTTTACTCTTATAACACGTCATTAATACTTGACATACATAAATATAATATTATGTTTTTCCAAATCTTTTATACATTTTACATTCGCAATATTACCGCACGTGCATCACACGTCCTATCGTGTACGTTGTCATGGCGCTTCTGAGTGTCGGTGTGTTGCCCGGAATTTCTCTCTGCAAGAAACTGCTCTGCCGCTTCTTTGCTTATGTAAGATACCATTCCTATATTAAACGGTAATTTGGACCGATCTTAAGAATTTCGTTTAGATCTCAGCCTTCTGATTGGTTGGACAGTGTCTTCATTCAATCCCGAGAAATTTGGAGATTTCTTCGAACGAAACCAAAATCCTGACCTCATTCATTATTTTGCTTTGTTCACTGTCCAATTCACCCAGTAAGCACATTTAATATAAAATGAAGTGTATTAACGTTTAAAGTGCCTGAAGGGCTTAAATATGTTAAAATGAAAAAGTAATAATTAAAACAATATTATTAATACAGATAAGACTCCAATTTAAAATATGAATTAGAAAAGATAACATTCAAAACTGCCATCTCATCCTTGGATAAAGTATGTGAGGAAATACACCAACAGTATTTAACAATGAAACAGATTAATAAAAATAGGACATAGCTTATTCAAGCACTTGAAACAAAATAATAGCTCGCCACTGTGAACATTACAAACAATGATTAAAATCTACTACATATTTAATCAAGAATATCGGAAACACAATTGTATAAAATGTAAATTCTAGGATGGAAGTTAGAAACAAAATAAATGGTACCGACATAAGAAAATATTGCATACCAACATAGTTTGTTGCAAGTCTAATAGGAGTTAAGTATATATTCAAATTATAATTTAGTTAATCAGCTGTTAGTTGTTGAGAATACAATTTTTAATTCATTAAATCAACGGTACAAGGTATGATATATAATGTATTAAATATCAATGAACCCACACTCAATAAAATATTTAATCAATTAGGCCCTAATATTAACACTATTCCATCACTAACGACAGAAAATAAGATATAGAAAATGATCGTAGCTATTATAATATTATTTTGCATAACTGAGAATGGATCTTTCATATAAAAAGCCTGTTAAGGAAGCAAAAAATACACACCAAATCTTAGATTTATAGAATTGTGTCTATCTTTACAATAAAGACCTAAGTCTATCCATAATCCAGAATGACTATTTATTAGGTGTATATCCAAAAGGAGCATTCCACCCCCATTTTTTCAAGATCATTTGAAAACTAACTTATAACACACTCTAAGATATTGATAGTAAAGTGTGTTTAAAAATTACTAAGGATATGACCTGTACAATATTTGTACATTTGTACATTTTATAAATTTTATTTGTATATAATATATTATAGACTGTCGCCACAAATCTGTAAGTGGCCTACGCTAATTCGGGCTGATAGTTGGCGTTTAAAATAGTTTATAAGATCATTGGTAGGACGCAGCACTGTGGACTTAAGGGTGTGAAAAGGATGTTTCGCCATTCAAATAGTCTGTTGCTGTCTTTGATCTCAAGTGCGTATTAAGTGTACAGTCATCAAGTCTGCATCAAATCAAGTGTACTTGACTATTCAAATACAGCCTGAGTAAATATGTGTGCCCGCATTCAAATAAAAGCACCAATGGCAGTGAAAGAATACTAGTACACTGGGTATTATTCTTATCAGGCACAAAGAAAGGTCAGTCATCTATATACTAGAAGACAAAACAATAACTTAGAAAATATTTATACGAATCATCTATCTCACAGTATATCGTTCCGCCATATTCTTAGGCCTAAGGATTTCCCGAAAAGATTGAATTTTGGAGAAAGTGTAAATGTCCAACCACATGATAAATAATGTGTTCCTCAATTAACGGAAAAGGTCTAATCTCCTGCAAAAGACTTTTAGCTTTGCCCAATCCAAACCCTATTAAGTTAGTCCATATGTTCCAGTTGACGGACCAACAAAGTACTTCTTGTTATTCACTATATTATGCACGGACGGCGACATATAATTCCAACTTTGTAAACCAAAAAATACTTTTAAACAGTCAGTCCATTCTAAAAAGTTTTCCAAATAGCCCACTCAAATAATAGATTTTAAGAACTAACTGCCAACAAAAAAAAGCCATATATATATATAATTCTAAAAATACATGTTAAATAATTGTATATTCATAAGTAAACTGAACTATTCAAATCCAACCTAACTTGCCAATGTCATGAAAATTTGAATAAAATAGACAGGGCTTCTAATAAGTTTCATGCTATGTTGTTATGCCTGTATATAGTGGCAAGCAGTAGTACCTAACCAAGATGGCATGAATATGTCAAATAGGCGTTTCAATCATCTTAGGAAATAATTAATTATTTATTTTACAATTAATATATTCTAATGGCTGCCGTTTATTTGTGATAGATATAGGCCTAATTTATGACGCCGCTCAGTTCTGTGGCTTTTTTTTAAAAAAAAACGACTATCTCAAAATACTGTCTAAGCGTTTTCCACCCAAAATGTGCCATAAATATATTTACTGTGAAAGGTTTTTTTAGCCTAGTTTCTTTTATTTACAGTACTAAGATGGGAGGACAACATCACAATGGACCTGAAATAAATAGGGTGTAGTGAGGTGGACTGGATAGAACTAGCTGAGGATAGGGATAGGTGGTGGTCTTATGAGAGTGGCAATGAACTTTAATGGATATAGAATCTTTGGCCGCGAATGGAATTTCTTAAGGACTGCGCTGCGGATTATGGACCTATGAAAACAAAGTCTGTGTTGCGGCTTTAAGCCTTCTCATAAGGTTAGAATTTTTAAATAGTTTTTACATTACTTAAAATCAGAAAGCAATTATCATAACAATACAATTCATGTGCACCAAATTCTTTCAAAATCGTCACATTATATTTGATAATATTTCATATGAATTCAACAAGGCTTAGAAACCAAAACATAAAATTTGAGAGTTAAAAAACAATACTGGTAGCTAACTCGTTAAATAGGTACATATTTGTGGTAGGCTAAAAAGCTAGTACATTTTTTTGTTGAGCAATTAGTATGTTAGTTTTTCCTATTGATGATGTCATGGAAATATTAGGCCAACATAGTTGGTAGGCCTATATAATTTATTATATTATTATTATTTAGCACCACGTCTTAATACCCATTTGGGTTATACGCTTTAAGTACTAATTACGCTAATGGATTAGGAATTTTGAAGGTTAATTAGAGGAAGTGAACCCGCATTTGCATGGGGGTAGAGTGGAAAACCATTTAGGAAAAACCAACCCAGTTCACCCGACTGAGATTCGAACCTTGATCTCCCCGTCCTCAGCAGTCGAGCTCAACACGACTAGCGCGTTAGCCAACTACGCCACTGAGGCGGGTAATTTATTATAATTATATTTTATTAACTCAACTTAGTTTAATATTTCAAGTGCGCCTACTAATAAATTATTTTTTAAAATATTGGTCATTAAATAAATTAACTATTGTAGTAGGGGATAGAAGTTTTATTAAATAAAAATAATAATTGTTAATAGTACATATAACCCCATAATCCAAAGACGCTATAGCATACATATTTCTTACAACTGAACTGATTGAAGCCGCCACACCCAGGTTTAAGAGAAAACCATATCTTAAATCTACGATAAACAAACTACTATTGAAAATAATTATTTGGATAAATAATGGCTTTCAAACCTTCAATAATTACTTATATAAGTCTTATGGTACCAACCTATGCAAATTCAACCGAACTTTTCATGTGTTAGTAAATTTAAAATAAGATTTACCAAATAAACAAGTTCACATACTTTCGAGACGATGATGCAATCACAATGAGTCAACATAATAGGCCTAATGCAAACTAGGCGAGCCAACATAAAGCTAGTCAGTATTTTAAATATGTCAACAGTGAGTATTGTTTTAACTTTAGTACATATAAGCCTAATAATATTTAATATTTAATCTAAATTATCGAACTAGATTATATTAGTATTATCGGTTAGACATCTCCTTGAGTATGTAGTAAAATAAATTAAATTTACAGATATATTACTATCACAAAGAAAGTTATTTATATTAGCAATACTGGAACCATACAAACTGCTAGACAACAAACTGCTCGAAAAATTATAAAAAAATATTTGGAAGGCTGGGTGGGTCAAGTGGTCGACACGAGAGGACAAACTGCTAGACAAGCTCATGAATAGGAGTACAAAGTGATAGACAACCAAGCGGTCGACACGAGAGGATCAACTGCTAGACAAGCTCATGAATAGGAGTACAAAGTGATAGACAACCAAGCGGTCGAAACGAGAGGACCAACTGCTAGACAAGCTCATGTATAGGAGTAGGAAGTGATAGACAACCAAGCGATCGACACGAGAGGACAAACTGCTAGACAAGCTCATGAATAGGAGTAAAAAGTGATAGACAACCAAGCGGTCGACACGAGAGGACCAACTGCTAGACAAGCTCATGAATAGGAGTACAAAGTGATAGACAACCAATCGGTCGACACGAGAGAACAAATCTGTAAAGAGACCAACTGCTAGACACCCAGAAACGACATGGACCAAGTGATCGACACGAGCTGGACCATGTGATAGACAAGCTCCCATATAAAAGGACAAAGTGATAGACAGCCTAGCGGCTGACACGAGAGGACCAATTACTCTACAGACATCGAGATGAATCCAGTTAAGAATGGCTCAAGTGACAGACAAGTTATTTCAAAACTAACAAAGTTATAATATGGTGGTAATGGTTGAAATGACAGTTCCGGATCACTTTCTCCCATAAGGCTAACATTGATCCACCACATTAAATGGGGTGGAACCCTTTCTCATCTAACCTAACCTTACCTTAACAGACTCTTAGTTACACAAGAGTACCTTATGTCCCTGTATTTGTCGCTCTGCTCCTTGCAGCCCCCTTCCTCCCTTGAGTATAGATTCCAGCCTTCATCCCGTAATCTCCTCCCAGCCTTCATCCCCTAAGATTCCTGACCTAGTCACTAATATTGCACTATTAAAAGGTGACATTAGATTACGTCCCTTAAATCATTATTTTATAGAGCAAAGTTATGGTTACTAATTTATAGTTTTCATTATGTGTACTCCTAATTTAACAAGCAATAAAAAATAATTACTTTAAATTACATCACTAGCAGGAACAAGTATAAATTTCTACACAACAAAGGTACCCAATCTGCAAGCAAAACTTAAATCACATTTCCCTTCAACATCGAATGAATTTGAACAACTTAAAAAATTATGGATATAACTACAATGGTTGAGACTAGTTTTACTTTAATCATAAAAAAATCAAACAATTACTTTTCTCAAACAAGCTTGAGTTCTTAACGCCATTGATTAAAAAAAGTAATTACATTGGCATGACGGTAATAACGGATACTAGTTAGATAGTAATAAAAAATTTTTCTGAAATATCGCAATGTCACTGTTTATAAACCTCTGATGAAAATAAAATCAAAGACACAAAGAATTAACAATATTCCAATATATTTTTATAAAATAATTACATTAACAATCACATCATTGATATCTACCTATGTTGAAATTCTTGCTAATTCATGAATATTACTCGTTTTTATAAACATATGCACATATACCTTCAATGTGAATCTATCTTCTTACATACATATAGCTTGCTATCACTTTATAATCCATGAGAACTCTTAGTAAACAACACTGCATTACGACACAATAACAACCTACTTGCTAAGAACTCACCACGCGTCTATACAGCGGATGTGGGGAACGCGAGAAAAGGTGACTTTATTTGCTATGTTTCTACCAAAACAACTTTTTGGTAAAAATAAGTCAAATATTTATCCAGTACACAGAGTTTAAATTTCTTCGCATGGTGATATCAATCCGTCAAGGGTGTCCTGTCATTTAATGACAACATTTTCTCTTCATTTAAAAAGTTTCTCATTTATTTCTGCTATGCTAGTAGTACACTTTTGCCACTTCTGGGGCCGAACAATAGGGTAATTAACGAACAATGGAGGCCCTTAATTGAGTAGTGGGAGG
>CABFOW010003527.1:0-12039 GCA_902141385.1 Timema californicum
AAGTTACTCTAATAAAGGAAAACAGGGTGAGGCTTGGTATTTACTCGTGCAGTCCCCGTGGGAGAAATTTACAGATGTTGACTTGGATTTTGCTAAAAATAAAATCAGTTTCTTTGTAGCAACCAGGTCTTAATCCACATTCTCCTCTTTTTATCTTTAGTTCTCATGAACCGCCACATTCGTCTAAAATGATCACCCTTGCTTCGACGAACTCAATGTAGATACTGAAATGTTTTATCAAAGCTGTGAGTCAACTCATACTGGTAGAACATGTGTGGTGTAATATGACCGAGTCAGACTCGAACGTGGACGGCCGCTTTACACAACTTATTTGAAAATCCCAACGTTATCAATTTATTTAACATTCCTAAAATGGCATTTTAAATTGTTTCAATAAAATTCTTCCTGAAAGGTCTATTTTTTCAATTAGTAATACAGATTTTCACACTTTAAGATAAATGGGTACGAGTTATTTTTGCAACTCATCTTCCTGCTTTTCGGGGCCATACGAATTTAATTTATACGAGTAGCAATAAACTAGGGATGAACGAGGCGTACAATAGAGGTAGCTCCCCTCAGTTATAGCGTCTGTACAGGTAATTTGTGTATTCTGTTTATATAATTCAAAACAAACACAAACCATTAATTTACCGCTTGGGGAAAGAAAACTAAATATATCTATTCCTAGTTTTAAAGTTATCTTTGACCATTGCATATTGCACATTTGTTGAGTAAACTATTTTATAGCAGCTAAACTGAGTGGTCAGACGATGAAATATATAAATATATTATATATATAGTATATTGTATATAATGTCCGATAATTTGTTTAGTTAGTAAAGTTAATCTATATATGATATTTTTGCGCGTGCTCAAAACTCCTCATAGAGTATGAATTATTTTAATTGTGAATATGTTAGACATGAGAAAGGTAGAATTTAGATAAATGTACCTATATTGGCGTGGAGAGGGAGGGATGGACAATTTAGAATCAACCACCCTCAATACACTTTACCGGGATTCTAACCCCAATAACTCATCATTGGAAGTCCAATCTATTGTGAGAGTGACGTCTTAGACGGTTCGAACACCGAAGTGTTCTACTATCAAGAATATAGAAGGTTAAACGAGTTATTTTAACATATAGCAGTGGATTCTGGTGGCAAACAATTCTGATGGAATAAAACTATTGGCACTAGGTGTAACAGAATAAAGCACAATATTTATCTGATTACCAAATCCTTCCTTCACCTCTGACAAGACATCTTGTGAATGTGTGGAATGCCAGGCCTCTACCGAGGTTCGAATCCCACGTTAAACTCTAGGTCCTCCATTTCATCTCACAATCACCCTACCATTACACAATAGTTTAAGTACGTATATCTCGAATGGGTAGTAATATTTGGTGCTAATAATAATAATGATAATAATAATAATAACAGAATAAACCTAGCTCTAATGTAGTATATCATAACCTGAGTAGCCGGGACTCAGAACCTGGCGGGTTTACAGTAACAGCTATTTATAAATGATATGTTTAACCACCTTCCCTAATATTGACGTGTGTTAGTGGATTATTATATTTCATTTGTATCTTTATCATAAAAATAAGGGATTTTAACACATATTCTGGCATTACAGGAACATTACGTAAGAATGAAAACCTATATCATACGCGCCGTAAAATATAGCTAACGCGCATAGCGTGACTGCACTGCATGGTTGCCTGACTCTACCCTTTAAATGGCATGCAATAATTTTCCAAACAATTTCAAAAGGGGGTATCCCTATCCTCAATAAACACCCCAAACAAGCAGTCATTTAAGGTATGAAATTTAAAGGGGAGAGTCAGGCAACCATGCAGTGCAGTCACGCTATGCACGTTAGCTATATTTTACGGCGCGTATGATATAGGTAGGTTTTAATTTTTACGTAATGTTCCTGTACGGCCAGAACATGTGTTAAAATCCCTTATTTGTATGATAAAGATATAAATTAAATATAATAATTCACTAACACTAAAATTAATATATAATATATTTGATTATTTATCAGTTTTACAGCAAACATGTTTAGCACCTTCCACGATATTAGAAATATATTAGTTCTAACATGTAATAAATTAAATATTTAGGTTAAACATCAGTAAATCTTTAAAGTTTATTATAAAAATAAATATAATGTAAAATATTTCCCATAAGGCTTTAAATAACTCCATGGTAATGTTTTAGAAAGCAAAGTGTGTTTTTCGACCCAATGTGAAATGCCCAACAAAGTTAAAAGTGGTAGATGCTGGCCTGGGATGATTCACACTATTCAACAACTACAGAACATCCCAGTAGCCAGTTAATAACAATCATAGCCATGAAAAAATGTAATTTATTAGATAATAATATAAATGTATTTCACTAGATAAATAATAATTATGAAATTAGTAATAGTAGCTAATATTTGTGATCATAAAATTTATGATCAATGATTATGATTTTGGTCTAACAATCTATACTCATGTTAGATTAGACTGCTGAAGACAAGAATATCGGGGTTTGATGCCAGTTGTGTGTACTGATGGGGATTTTTACTAAATGGTTTTCCACTCAATCCTCCACGCAAATTCGCGTGCACTTCGTCTCAATCAAACCATCCTAATACCTAAGAAATTAGTTTAATCATTACATATGCGTGTAATCAAAACGGATATTAAGAAGGGATACTAAAATTTAAAAAAAGGTTAAGATACAAAGTAAAATTAACTATATATTTTTTTTCTGCCATGTATATATACATATATAATCATGTAAATATATATTAATTAAAAGCATTTTGTCCAATTTCATAACAATATGCATATTATATGTTATACAATATATAATATAATAATATTTGATATAACTATATTTTATATACAATACATAAATATACTAAATAAATATATAATTTTTAAACAGGAAAACAAATATTTTTATCACATCATAATAGAAACCATACATCTCTTGTAAATTAGAAAATATAACAATCAACAATATTGTTTTGTATTTTTTTCCCACGTCTTACTACCAACCCGGGCTATCTACATGCATCTAAACTTATTGAATAATTAGGAAGGAGGTTATAATTTAGAGGCTATTTTATACAAGAATTTTCGTGTAGGTCGAAATAATGATTATTATGAAAAAAATCTATCAATGGGTCCTGCTGGGAATCGAACACCACCCTACCCGTAATTGTAAAACAAGAGTACATGAGATTGACGTTGATCCCCCAGAATCAACGATGTGGCTAAGAGATTGTGTTATATAAATAATATTTTATTTTCAGTTTATAACTATCGTGCAATGAGTATGTTTCTGATGTATAGTAATGTATTCACTAGTATTCCTAATTACATTATCAATAGCATACAATAACAAATTTTATTTTTATTTACTTATTTTTACATGGCTTTTAATACCCGCCTCGGTGGCATAGTTAGCTAACGCGCTAGTCGTGTTGAGTTCTACTGCTGAGGACGGGAAGATCGAGGTTCGAATCTCGGTCGGGTGAACTGTGGGTGGTTTTTCCTAAATGGTTTTCCACTCTCCCTCCACGAAAATGCGGGAGCGTAATTAGTACTTAAAGCGTATAACCCGAATGGGTAGTAAGACGCGGTGCTAAATAATAATAATAATACATGGCTTTTAATTACATATATATTATGTAATATCAGTGAAACAAACTTGTATTTAACTGATAAATATAAGAACATGTATCGCAAAAATATTTTAGAATTGGAATTGGTTAGCCTAACATTTACGTTACTAATACATATATTATTATTTTTAGACTATACAAGAGAATAAATGTAGAGACAAATACAAGATATAAAATAGGGCTTCAAATAAATTTGAGGATATTTAAAATATAAGTTATAATTGAGCAGGTCGGGGCTACAACTTGAAAACCCTCAATGATTTAGATGTGATATTTTCATTATTTAAGCGTCTATAAAATATTGAAATCTAGCTACATAAAATAAGTAAAACATGCATGGATATCAGTTATCCTCAAGGACTTGACTAACTATAAAAACATCTTGTAGTTAAAGTGGTATAAAACCAGAAATTACTGCTAACATATTATGTCATCGAATGAGGGTTATCATGTTTTTGCCCTGACATGCGACACCATCAATTGTTTAAAAAAAATCTAGTTTTAAGAATTTTAACTAACTATTGCATAAAACGTTTAGATGTTTTGGCAGTCTAAATTTGCAAATTTTAACAACATATTTAATATCATTGTATCTATACTTCATAAAAACATAAAAAATATTTGGATTATTCATAAAGTTAACATTTGTTTTAGATTTCATTTTCTTTGTTTGTTTTAATTGAGGTAGTATAGTATCTATCCCTCTTAATTAGTATTTAAAAATCAAGGAAAATATTTATGAGAGTTAAATGTTACACCAGTGATTATTACTCTCCACAGTGAATATATATTTACAAACATGCCGTTAAATTTTCTCATATATGTATAAAATATTTTTAATTAACATGGGATAGGTTCTACATTTGTGTTCACAAACCTACACAAGATTTTCATTAAAATACAGTAAATAAAATATCTAAAATTCACACCGATGATCCTGCAGCCTAGGGTGTCTGTATCACAGTAACCGTAATATGTTGAAAGTTCAACTTTAAAGGTCAAGGTTCGAATCTCAGCAAGGTACACTGATCTTGTTTTTATGTGTGATTTATTAAGGTGGCTTTCCTCTCTTTTCATCACGATATTATGGGTTTGACTCCTTAAACTTCCTCATTCCTAAGACCTAAATTAAAACTCATACAACTATAGTAGGCCTACATCCCTAAAATATCATAATTTACAAAAGTGATGGTTAAAAATACTCGTACATAAGTGTTAGTAGTAGCATTATTAAGAAATATTTTAATCTTATACTAATGTTAAGCTGGTCAGTCTAACTTAAACACTCACCATAATGGTTACTAACACATTATTTTGTTAGCAGACATATCTAAACACCTCGGTTGTATTATAATTGAGTATTTAATTCGTGGTAAGCCACATTTCAAGCAAAAAATTTAGTTAATGGAATGAGATAAAATTTGGAAAATAGACTCACAAGTTTTTTTATATATTAATCTAAATGTTAAAAACATGAGAGTTTCACACTTTCTTCTTTTAAAACTCTTGTATAAAAGAGGGGCATATTAATCAAGATGTTCTTTATCTTAAAATATAATTTGAACAAAAATAATTTGTTGATGAAAAAAAAGTTGATCCTAAAGAGGAGCATGATAGAAGATACGATTTCTCACATATATAAGAATAGTAATTATTAACTTAAAAAATGTGTGAAACAAATATTGTAGAATTTAAATTAAACTTTTGTGTTTGCTTTTCATAGTTTTTAATTTAATAAAGTATTCTTCAACTTTAATGATTTAATTTAAAAAATAAACTTCACAAAATAGCTCCTTGTCTTACTAATTATTTGGGCCACGCCTATGTGCTAATGAAGCTGATACGTTATGGATGAGAAAGGTTGAATTAGCATAGAGAGAAAGTGGGAAACTATTTGCGATAATCCCCCCTCCGTACATCTGACTGGGGTTGAACTCCCATCTCCCCGCTATCGGCAGTCCATTCTATTGCAAGAGTGACGCCTTAAACCATGCAGCCACTTAAATGAGTAGTATTAACAAAATAAAACTTCAAATTATAACTATATAAAACAGTATTTTAAAATCATTCTATCAAGATCAAATCAAATCATATACAAATATGCGACAACACTAGAATTTATATATAATTGTATTATATTCATTTAATTTTATTTTCGTTTGAGCAAATATTGTGTAATTTGTGTAGTTATCTCGTGATATTTATTATAGTTGAATATTAACACGTGTACAATGAGTGTCTTTTAATAATTTGAGCTTGATAACATGATTATTCATATATAACAAGTTCTGCCCTCTTTAGTGGGGTTTCCAAAATGTGTTCACCAGATGATTATTTTAATAAATTTATTACTTAGCATTGTAATGGTTTTACATAGATAAAAAAAATTCTCTTCCTCGAGAATTTAATCAGTGTGTGGTTTTATTGGCACGTTTTTGGCCAAATGATCTGTTTTTTTACTTCTGGGTTATAATTACATTTACACTAATCTAGTAGGGATGAGAAAGTTAAGACTTAAAAGTAAATGTAACGTTATTTGCATCAAGAGTTATGGGGAAACTATTAGGATAAAATCTCATAAACCCACCCAACCAAGTTTTGAACTATGACCTCTCTGCTACATATAAATCATACTAAATGAGCTTCATCTCTAGTCCACACCAATGTGGGTAGAAATCATTACAAGATCAATGTATTACCTTTATCAGTTTTAACATGAATGATTCACGACAACATTGGGTTAAATAATCACAATCATTAAATCAAAGTAGAAAATTATTCTTATCAATGCCTTTCTATCCACATAATATTTATTTAATAAAAACATCTTTTCTTTTAAACGAATAACCTGAATTGAAAGAACTAGCTTACCCTACTAGTCAGTGTTGTAAAGAAACGTTTTTTTTTCAAAGATTTCCCCACAATTTTTGTTTCTTTTATCAAAAAACATTCAACTCTATTCCGCTTCGTAGCTATTCCAAGTGTACAATGAGTGTCTTTTAATAATTTGAGCTTGATAACATGATTATTCATATATAACAAGTTCTGCCCTCTTTAGTGGGGTTTCCAAAATGTGTTCACCAGATGATTATTTTAATAAATTTATTACTTAGCATTGTAATGGTTTTACATAGATAAAAAAAATTCTCTTCCTCGAGAATTTAATCAGTGTGTGGTTTTATTGGCACGTTTTTGGCCAAATGATCTGTTTTTTTACTTCTGGGTTATAATTACATTTACACTAATCTAGTAGGGATGAGAAAGTTAAGACTTAAAAGTAAATGTAACGTTATTTGCATCAAGAGTTATGGGGAAACTATTAGGATAAAATCTCATAAACCCACCCAACCAAGTTTTGAACTATGACCTCTCTGCTACATATAAATCATACTAAATGAGCTTCATCTCTAGTCCACACCAATGTGGGTAGAAATCATTACAAGATCAATGTATTACCTTTATCAGTTTTAACATGAATGATTCACGACAACATTGGGTTAAATAATCACAATCATTAAATCAAAGTAGAAAATTATTCTTATCAATGCCTTTCTATCCACATAATATTTATTTAATAAAAACATCTTTTCTTTTAAACGAATAACCTGAATTGAAAGAACTAGCTTACCCTACTAGTCAGTGTTGTAAAGAAACGTTTTTTTTTCAAAGATTTCCCCACAATTTTTGTTTCTTTTATCAAAAAACATTCAACTCTATTCCGCTTCGTAGCTATTCCATCAAAACTTTTTCTCGGTTGGGTTGTTTCAAGATAACACACAAAAAAGAGGAAATATAAAATAAAATAGAGAAAATAAACAACCAGAACAAAAATTAAGTTTCCATGTTTATATAGACTCATTCTAACATTCCAGGTAGTATTCTGTCGTCTCGTATATTCCTTCTACAGTGAATACTTGGAGGTTATTTTAGTAGTAACCTCGGATAAGTTTTCTTTACAGGTTGTGAAAATATTCACATGGAAATTGATGTTTCACAAACTATAACAATTTAAAGAAACGTTTTTCTCTAGTTTACTTGGGAAATATATATTTTAGAACTTTTACATGACTCAACTCAATGTGTGTTGAATGTAACCAGTTATATAACTTTGTTTTATGTTCGTCTTGATTTTTTATAGATGGATATATTTTAAGATATTATTAAGACGTGTGAGCTGTTCTAGTTATTAGATCAAAATGGTAACTTTATTTTTATTACTGTTAGCTTGAACGTGGCTACAAATAAAACATTTATACTCTCCCTGTAAATTAAAAAACTGTGAATATTTTAAAATACATTTTTACATATATGTAATAATTCTTGAATATAAGTTGTTGATCCATAACACAGTAAAAGTTTGTTTACGGTATAACTAAAGTTTTTGAAATCATCCTTTGATAATATTTTATTCCAAAAATCCAAATTGTTATAATTTTGGAGTAATGTTTAGATATTTATAATTTAGATGAAATACACCCTTATTTGTTTTCGTACAATTTCAGAAGAACTAACTAGTTACACCTAGTGGGGAATCAAACCCTTGTTACTAAGCTACCTGTAAACCAGACAAGACGTAAGGGGCACCTCTGTCATTTCTTCCACTGATGAGAGTTGTAAAATGTTCTGTTAGTACTTAGAGAAAGTGAACCTACATCAGCCTATTGAGATAATGGCAAGAAAAAGTGAAAATACCACATTTAAAATATTCTTCCCCCCGTTCCTTTCCCCCGACATGTACAGCAAGAAATAATTCGAGCCTCGTGTTTCTCGTGAAAAGTGACCACAGTGCTGGGCTGGAGCTGTGGTTTTATTGACGAGCGTAGAGAATACCTGTTTTAACAAGACCACTTGGCAGTTAGTCTATATGAAATTAGACCTAACCGAGCAACGCACATTGTATGGTTTCTACACTTGGTTATCCGTTTCAAGATGGCAGTGGCTCAAAATGTTTTTCATTTATAGCGAATCTCAATATAATTTAATTTAAAACTCTGAGCAATTGATCGATAAACTTGGAAATATTTTTGTTTAATTTTGATATATTTCGTGAGAAAGAGGTCTTGAACTACAAAAACAACGCTTAGTATATTGAAGCATCATGCATATTTAAAATAGTTAAAATGTATTTATTTGAGTTCAGCATCAAGTAAAATATATGGTATGAAACTTTGAATGGGCTTTCTCACTCCAGTGTTTAAAAATGGATATATTTACTCAAAACTCGTAATATATGTGAAAAGAAATAATATACACTAGCAAACACGAATTATTTTTGACATTTTATCAGGGGTTGACCATCTTATGGTTATCGTATTGCTATTAAGTTCTTCATTTATAAATTTTGACCAATTAAAAAGGTAAATATTGACTATTGAATCAAAAATGATAGAGGTAGATCGTTGGTGTAAAAAAATATCTCCTAAGAGGATTAAGGAAACAGAACATAAGTTTTTTGAGAGACTTACTTATTTCTTACTCTTTGGTATTAGAGAATTATTGCGTTAAAACTTAATTAGTATCCCTATATAGCTATAAATCAAACAATTGTATTTATACTAGTGGATTGCTGCAGCTATGACCGGAGATTATGGCACTAGAATGTATTCTTAACATTGTATTTGGGAAAGATCCATTTAATTAGCACTCGTACAACTTTCTAGTTTAAAGTTTACTCATCACACGCTATAAACTTAAAATTTAATTTTTGCTTTCTGTGTTTAATTTGAATCACAACGTATATTCTTTTCTCCCTTCACGCCGCGATGAGATCTGTTATAAAACACCTCTCCCAGTTCGCTATTTATTGTTTGCACCAAACCACAATAAAGGTATTGATTGCTGTTATTATTTTTAATAAAACAAATATATATAATCAAACTAAATACAACTATACACAAATCATGGTTTCCATGGAGAAGTTAGCAAAGTACGATTGTACAGATGAGTCACTGCACGCACTGGAGGAAATAATGAAAAATTCGCTAGTAAAATTGGGTTTTAGCTTTAGGAAACTATTTTTGCCACCATCCTGGACACCTAAACTTTAAAATAAATATTCGTTTGTCAAAATAAGTTATACCGTTTTCTAGTAATTTCAACTATCGGAAATGGGCTATTCAAATTATATATAATATATAAATATATGATAGAGAAAGTGATAAAATGTGATTATGAGAATGACAGTGTTGTTTGAGTGGGTGATTTTGTGGGTGATGGTAAAAATGAGTGTGTGAGTGTGATAAAGTGCGTGTGATTGCATGAAAATGAGTGTGAGGTGTGAAAAAGTGAGTATAATAGACTGATAATGATCAATTGAGTGTGATCTAATGAGTTTGAGCGATTGGTAGTGATAGAATATGTATGTGTTAGACAGATAAATACTGGGAGAAGAGGAAAAGAGTGTTTGTGTGTGCGATAGAAAAAGTGTATGTGAGAAAAAGTGACAATATACGAGAACAAGTGAGAATATGCGAGGGAGAATGTGTGATAGAGTGTGTGAGAGTGTGTGTGTGTTTGAGAAAGAGAGAGTGTAAGATTTGCGGAGGAATATTGTATGGAAGGGAGAGAAAATGTGAGAGCATGTGAGAGGAGTTTGAGAGAAAAAGTTAGAGAGGGAGAGATTAGTTTAGAGATAGAAAATTAGAGTGAGAGAGAGTTATAGACATAGTTTAAGAGATATAAATTGAGAGAGTGAGTTTGGGATAGTGGAAGTTTGAGAAAGATTGAGTTTGAGATAGAGAGTGTGAGATTGATACGGAGAAAGTGAGAATGATCTACAGATAGTGTTTGAAAGAGAACATAAGAGAGAGAGAGTATAATAAAGATAATGTGAGATAAATTGTGTTATAGAGAGTGTGTGTGTGAGTGAGAGAGTGGGGGGAGAGGAGAGTGGGGAGAGTGTGTAAAAGTATCAGAGGGAATGTGAAAATATAGATGTGGTATCTTATACAAAACATTACGTTACTTTTAAATATAATTCACTCAATATTAAGTATCAACATGGAAACATAACGGAACTTAACGTATCTGTAAGAATGGGAAAGACAGAATAGTAAAAAAAATTACTTTAAAATATCATATCCTCTAAATTAAACTGTAAAATGAAAACATAGCTTAACTTATACATTTGTAAAAATGAATATCAAAATCCATTATTTGAAATAATGAACACCAAAACTCATACTTAGATAGTTAAAAAGTATATTTTTAAACATTATTCAATATCATTTTATCGATTATGAGTTTATAATAAATACCAAAACAAATTTAAACATCATTTTATCACGCTCTAAAAAAATCTCAAACAATATTTTCACAAACTCAACAATTTCACCTTTTAACTTTCAAATAATGTTCAATATCATTGATTTAAATGCGAATTAACGATGATAACATTCCAAACAAAAAACGTTTCCCCAGTTTAGTCATTTTAATTATTTAGATGTGTTATGAGCAGCATCCAAAAAGAAATAGTCATCCAAAGAGAAAATTGTGACGTGTTTGGACCAATAAAAAAATGTTGTTATTGTCTAGCCAAAGAGATATGTTTTATTTAAAGGTTTACAGTCATACAGCAAATAACGGTTTTCATGGTGGCTAAACAAACAATTAAAAACTAAAAAATATATGTGAAAATCAGGTTTTCGTGGAAAACCGGCATTTTTCCCAACAATCTGGTCTCCTAACCATTAAAAAAAGTGGTCATTTGTTAATATTGGTTGAGTAATTTCCTCGTAAGTTTTACTACCATAAACGGGCTTATAAAATTGTACATTATATGTTTGCCAATATCTCAGAAACTATTGGTTTTATAAATAAATATTTTTATGTATTTTAATAAAACTACAATTTTACAATGATAAGTTACTTAGTATTTCAAATAGTTGAGGAGATAAGGTAATTTCCGTTTCTGTAAAGTACCCTAAAGTTATTTTCATGGGAAAATGAAAATGACAATTTTATTTATAGACTTAAACTCTAATTTCCATCCAAATCGTTTGAGCTGATTTTTATTTAAAAAAATCTGTTTCCGCCCTTTAAAAAAGCACTCTTTAATTTGGGGTCAAACAGACAGAGACACACGGCATGGCAAAAAATACGTTTTGGGGTTCGGGGGGGTCATGAAACGTCGACATACATCAACATCTTGAGCTGGATTTATTTTTGGTCGCAATACTTTACCTTTAACGTTAGAAAAATGTATATATATATATAGTATATATTGTATATATAATATATATATAATATATTGTATATATATAATACATATACTATATATACAATGTATATATAATATATATACAATGTATATATAATATATATACAATATATATATATATAATATATATA
>CABFOW010003527.1:25373-43769 GCA_902141385.1 Timema californicum
TGCCGGGACCGAGGATTGAGCCCCGGCCGCCAGCACAGAAGTCTGACACCTTACCCCTAGACCACCAGGTCACCACGAAAGTAGTTAAACACCCAAATTAATTTACTCTAAGAGGAGATACAATGAGATTCATGTATGTAGACCCATGAATCTATTATTTTGGCAATCAGGGTTTAGGGTCTAATACATAATAGAAAATCGTAGATGACCAATACACAATAATTGAACCCAAACTCCATGTTTATTCTAGTACTGGAAGATTGGTCTAGTCCCGAGACCAGACTATAAATACGACTCTCTGTAAAGTGAGACTACAGGAACTATTTACAGTTCTGTAGTATATATATTGTACTAATAAGGGAGAAACCTGCATCTATGTAAAGTACATAAGAGCTAAGGCACCAATATCGTCTGGGCTAGTTCTCTGGTCACGGTTAATATAAAGTTAGAATTTCAGATGAGTGAGCTAAAAGTATATTTGTCTAAATGGTTCTACACTTCAATTAGACAGAAAGTATGTGAAGTTCTCCTAAATTCTACTAAGCACATTTGTGTAAATATGCGAACAATCCAGCTGGGTAGTAAGACGCGATGTCTAAACTCATTCAAATAAGATGTAAGATAACTAGCACTTGGTGGACCCAGTTACAACTTCGGTCTTAAGTCCACGAGTTTATTGAGAATGTATTCCGGTGGGAGATATTTGTGTGAACCTATATTTTATCTCCTGAATGTGTTTCTCAGTAACATGGGCCCTGGCATCCCGTTGCTAGTTTTCTAGTGTAATTAGATACACGATGTGTATGGTTTTAACCCTAGCAATCCTGTTACTAGACTTTTATTCCCAGGTTTTAATCCTTGAGCCCACCTTTATTAAGATATGTATTAAAGTACTTGACATTATAATGATGATTGGTTTTTAGATTTGAATAATATTTATTAGTAGTAATTAAGATATAAAAATAATTAAAATCAGGTGTTTTTTGAAAATAATATAATAATAATAATAATAATAATACTAATTATTTGGATTGTTGCTCACTATTTGGTTAATATTCAATCCCCCAATGAAAATTACAGTTCTCCTTACTTTTTATATAGGTAGTTTAAGCATTTAAGTTTATTGGTTAGTAAAATTCAGTGTTGCCAATATTAACCAAAAAAAGAATTCCCGCTAGTAATATGAAACAATTTACTAATATTCTAATTAGGATATTGATTATTCCTACCTAAATATAACCATAATTGATGACAAATACAACATAATTACAGTACAAAATTTTCTCGTATGAGTAAATAAATGTTTAACACACAACTACCTGAAAATTAAGTTAATTTTAATTCAAATCTAATACATTATTATCAAAATTTTTGAAGGAGGAGTTTCAACAACATCCCCCGTCCCCTCTTAGAATTACTAGGGCTAATATATTTTCAAGGTTGGTCTAATCCTGAGGAGGAATAAACACACAACTCTTGTATTCGCGTAGAAGTAAGTGGAGCTGCCAGTGGTATAACTTTGAACTATGCTCTTCATCCCGTTATGACGTATCAAGAAATGTTTGTATGAAGGTATTAGAGGGGTATACTAGTGTGTAACTGACAACGCCACAGGACATTTTGACCCCAATAAAACTCACAAAGGATTCCATTTGTGTGTGTTGAAGGAAAACCCACTAAAATGTATATATTATAACCCATATTTATACCTAGTTTTCAGTGCGGTGTTAAACGTAGCGCACGCAATGCAGGCGTGTGGAATTGATTGAATTCACAGTTAGCATTGATATAAAATAAACTCAGATGAAACGAAACGTTTGTTTATACTGGAATTGGAAATGGATGGTATATATGTTTTTTCATGCATTAATTTCCTTTGGTTGCCCTTGAGATAAAGTATATCCTAGGTCAGGGTTATTCAATTAGTAGTCCGTGGGCCGCCTGAGGACCTCAGTATCATATTTTGAGGCCCGCAGTGCATTAGGAAAAAGTAAATATATATATATATATAACTTAATCTAGGAATTCCTCAAACATGATCCCACTTAAAGTCACGTTCGAGAAGACCTCTATCAGATAAGTATTTGATGCATTTGCAGAGGCTTGTCATTACATGTCTCCGTGGAGATACCAGTGGTTGTAGAAGAAACAGACCACCCACAACATTCCTATTAGATAATATTAGATATATATGCAAATTTTGTTTCCAACAATTTTTTAGTGTATGTTGTTTCTGATTGGTATTTAATTAAAATTACTCTTATTGAAGGTTAAATACTCATCATTTGCCTTAAATATTGATATATTTTCACTTAGGTCTTAGGTCATATTAATTATCAAAATAGTTACAAAATATTAATTAAAACAGATGATACAAAGCCATTAATTTCAAACTGAACAAAATAAAATATTGAAAAAAGAAACGGATTTTATGTTTCAGAGTACCAATCAAAAACATTTGTTGTTACTGTCTGGGCCTAATGTGGACGTGTGCGGACCGTACACTCTCTGAAAATATAAAATGAGGCCTTTAGCTAACTTTAAGTTGGACAGATTTTTCTAGGTTATAATGAGTGTGATATACAACTTGTTTTATTTTACAAACTAATATTATTATTATTAGCACCGCGTCTTACTACCCGTTCGGGTTATACGCACTTACGCTAATGTGTAATGGTAGGGTGATTGTGAGATGAAATGAAGGACCTACAGTTTAACGTGGAATCCGAACCACGGTGGAGGCCTGGCATTCCCCACATTCACAAGATGTGTTGTCAGAGGTGAAGGAAGGGTTTGGTAATCAGATAAATCTGTGCCAAGACCAAGGATTGAACCCCGGCCGCCAGCACACAAGTCTGACACCTTACCCCTAGACCGCCAGGTCACCAACAAATTAATAATATACAATAAACGTAAAAGATTTACCCCTCTACATTTCACCTACTTACATTAAAATACAACAGTCTTATTA
Organism: Timema californicum; assembly: GCA_902141385.1. Taxonomy (NCBI): domain Eukaryota; kingdom Metazoa; phylum Arthropoda; class Insecta; order Phasmatodea; family Timematidae; genus Timema; species Timema californicum. Next base: position 28,345 of record CABFOW010003527.1, read on the forward strand.
TTTAGATCCGACACCTTAGCTCGGTCAGTATCAGGTCTGTCTAGGGAGATAAGGGTCACAGGTTTGATTCTTGGCATGGCCGAAATTGGTGAAATATTGGGCTCACAGCTAACGGCCGGGATTGGATGTTGTGACAGTACTAGTCTTAAGTTAGATTATAAGGTAAATAAAGATAGGACAGGCAACAGTAATGTATGTAAAGTAAAGTTAAATTCTTTATAGCATCATTTTATAATTTCTATTTAATGTATCCACCTTCCTGAATGGACATAATATCTCCTTTTTTTATCTCTAATATAAATGTAATCTCTAAAGTTTCAAAACCCTTTAAAGAATCCCAAATGATTTTTGAATTATCTGTTGTGACAAAATTAAAATATTTATTTTCTCTTGAGGTTTATAAACCTTTGCTGTGATCTTAGAAATGTGACGTTTCCTGTAGAACGTAACATTTTATAAGCATAGTTTTACAAAGGATAAAGTAAAATGTAAGATTTCTAATAATACAGTTATTTGTGTATTTGAGGTTCCCCAAAAACTAAAGTGTGACTAATATTTTGAACTTATAAACCACTTATTAATCCGCACAGTATGGCTGAACGTTTGCAATGATATATGAGCTCCAGTACTTGACTCGAACTGGAACAAATATTGTTTCCAACACTGAATCATAGCACGCATTTGGGTTAGACTTATAAACACTTTTCATTATAACTATATCGATTTTGTGAGAGCTTCAAGTACATTTATAAATTATGAAGAGAATTTATTTACATTAAAGAAAATATTTAAATATAAATTAACTAATAGTAATTGCAATTGAATGCTTCGAACACAAATATAGCTTGAAACCAAAAGTAGACTAAATGAACTATTTGAAACTAAAATATTTACTTAAAATAAATGTATCTTTTAAATTAAAATAAACATAAGCATAAGTATATTAATCAAATAATTAAAATATAAATATATATTAAGTGCTCTTTTAATTGATGATTTATTTGTAATTGTAATATAAATTAGGTGAAAGTAGATTTAATTAAGTATTTCTAATTTCAATATAAAATAACTAAACTTATTTTTATACAAGGTTTCAAAATTAAATATAAATGAACTAAAATAAAATTAGAAAATAATTTTAAATTAAAGAGTAAAATGATTCGAGGTAAATAGAATTAAGAGGTCATAAGTAATATACAAAGTATCCAAAAAATATATAAAATGACACATTTATTAGTTATATATACGTATTTAGTTTATGATGTTAAAATTGACTGGGGTTAAACTTTGTTATATGTAAATGACCATTGTGATGTTATGAAATAATAAGTTTGGAATTAATGTTTATTTTTTTGAATTGAAAATTCCATAATCCAACGTATCCTTTATTTTAAAATATTTACACCCACTCCCAATGATACATCTTAAAAAATTTAAACTATTTCCTAGATGTAAAATATAATATTAAATATTTGAAAATAATAAAACGAACACTTGGGAAATTCTTTAATTTGTTTTCTAAAACTGTGATTTTATAAAATTATTTGGTTCGTGGAAATTTACAAATACAATTCCATTTTATATGTCATATTGATAAAACACGGAAATGAAATTCAAACTTTTATTTTTTCTTATATATATTTTTTCACGAACAATATAAACGTTGATATCAAGAGCAATAAGTACTCTACTTTTGTAGGTAAAAATCTAGGTAATTGGTGAAACTTCTAGGTCATGATTAGTTTGTCCTATGTAACACAATAATAGGTGGTAGCCATCTGTGAGGCGTAGCTATCCAATGTGGCAGCCAATCAAAATGGCAACCAGTGTGCAATATTCAAAGCTTAATATCTCAAGAACTGCTTCCTTGATTTTGATTTTGTATTTTATAAATGAAAGTTATATTTATGTATCTTACTTTTTGTAACCTTTATTTTTCACCAAACAATATAGTCCTTGCTTTATGATTTTTAAAACGGTACCATATAAAACCCACTTACAATAGAGAATAATTGGACAGCCCCCTAGATCCTCTGAGATTGCGAGCAGACCAGTACTATAATAGCCTAGCCTTACGTAAATCAAGTACATTTTTGTGGAAATGTTTTTGAAAGAATATATGAATATGAATAGATCAAATTATAAAAAATTTGAATGTTTTGGAAATTGATCTTGAAGAGGGAATTCATAGTGGGAAACTGTGTTATATTCTTCATTTATAAATAACATATTTTTAATTTTAATAAATAAATAATTTTAGGGTTTTTAACAAATAATTTATTTTTCGAAATTTGAATTTTGTTAAATAAAATTAAATAAATATTTTAAATGTATTTATAAAAAATGATTATTGAGATTAATAAGATAATGTTTTGGTTTAATGAGTGGAACTTATTTAAAAGTTTTTTTGGTGTGCACCTATTTGTGAAAATTTTCTTTGAAGCTATAATTTACCATATGAGGAAATGTGTGTGATTGTGTAATACCATTAATTTTTTTAAATAATTATAATTCTTTGTAACTTTCAGTTCTTTATAAATACGATAATTTTCTAAACGGTATGTTTAAATATGTTTATATTTTTTACAAAGCCAAAATGACCAACACAAATCATGTTTATTTCTATTGTCCACAGAAATTTCTAGTTATTGATTATAGAGAATACAAGCAGAGAAAAACCATTGTCATCATTTCGGAGCAAATGGACCTTTGCACATGTAAAACTTAAAGAGCCAATCGGTCAAGTTGTCAGCCTCACTTAGCGAGGTTTCCGGGAAATTGAAAAAAATGTTCGTAGAAGACATTCAACAAATAGGTTTCGAAGTCGTACAGACTGGACATCTATTAATAAAGAGAGGAATAATTTGGTGGGGGAAATTTGTTGCTCTGTATATTAACTCAAAACAGTGGATTATTAATATTAATTGTATGAGACACAAAATAATGTCTTAAGGAAACAGGATAAAGAAGGAGGATTTGAAGAGACTGATCGATCATTAACTTATTGAAATAAAACCATTCCTTCGTGCATTCGGTAGACATCGAGTCCAGGTCTTCCTTGGAAGAATCCAGAACATCTAGTTGTTAAAGTGTTAATGCTATACTTTTTTTAATATATCTATCAAAATATCTTCTCTTTTAAAGCTTTAATGTAAACTATATCAATAAGTTAGTGTCAATAATTATAGTTCTTCTTTAAAATACCTTTTCTAAATATTTATTTGAATTTATCTCTCTTATTGTGTTGTTTATCCCAGAGAGTACCTATAAAATGAAACTTAGGGCAAGAGAAATGGCTGAGATACTTCTCTGTACAGTGTCCTAATAATATCATAAGACACAATGGCAAGACTAGGTACTCATCACTGTTTTCAAGTCTAGAATATGTTTATTTCAAATCATATTCCGATATTCTGTGAGGGGTGGAGACAAGTATTTTAACCCTCAGTAACTTATGGATGATTTTTCAAATTTAAGGATTTTAATGGAAAACTCATGGGATATATATAATGTTTGGTTATTTTGTGGATCACAACTTACTATGGTCCAATTTTCAGTTAAAGATTATTTGAGAATATTACATTTTTTATTTATTTTTTTAAAATTATATTAAAAAAAGTTTACTACAGGCATTAATATTGTTATTTTATATGTATTCATAGTGCATATTAAAAGTGATTGCTGCAGTTCATAAGCTTGACGTATGAATGCGTCAAAATAGATATATTAACTTTTATAGGTGTTGAATAAGAATCTTCCTATAAGGATTAAATTGTACAGTCCGAGAAAATCACCTATACACTCTAATTGGGCGGAAAAGGAAAAAGGTTTCAGCTATATGTGATGTATCCACACTTGCGTTGAGATAAATGTGGACAATATTTTGAGAAAAAACACTCTCACTACTAAAGATAAGGGCTTGAGCCCCGACCTACATGTCGCCTTATATCCAGACTATTGAGACTTTAGGCTTTGTGACCATCAACTCAGATAATTAACGTTCAAAATATTTTTTTGTGGGAGATATTTTCAAAAATATGTTCTCTCTCTCTTGAAAGCAATTTTATTTCAGCAAATAGACTTTATCTATTAACTATTAAGCCCTTGAAAAACATTCACAACATTCAAACTTCCCCTCCTAGCCCCCCCGCCCCCAGTTTATTTAGTCTTTTGTTGGTTTGTTGAAATTAAATACTCAGCTAAGTGTATACACAAAATATCAAAGAGAGTTTATTTTAGGTAATTAATACAAACATATTGTTAGATTTTTCTTTAACTTAAATTTTAAACAAACAATGTGTTTTAATATAAACTGAGTATGTATAACAAAAAATCGGTTAAAAAAAATCCAACCCCCTGATATCTGATTCATTTCTGTAGGCTTTGTATTAGTTAAGAAAAAATGCTGTTGGCAGCATATAAAAAATATAGGATCATTAAAATAATCATAAAAATATGAAAACAAGTCGATAGTGCATAAAGAACGTATTTCATCAATAACCAAAATATGTTACTTATACGTTGTATTTACTGCTTTTCAGTGTACAAGTATCCAGTCATTAAAATAAGATGCTATTTAAATGATCATTTTTGTAATCAATGACAATATTGTCACTTGATGATTAACATTGTATCAACCACCTTCCATAACCACAGGGCTGGCCTTGTTGTACAAGGCGTTAGACACACAATGCGCTTAATAGATACGGACCAAAATACGTTTTTTGATTTGAATCACTCCAGATGCAATGAGGGTGTTTAAAAATTTTTTTTTATCCATTCTGTCTCACCACCAATGTAGGTGCAGCTTCCTTATTTAACATCCTAAGCTGAATGTTAGTGATAGATATACTTATTGGGTGGAAAAAGACTTTAAACAATAATACACTCTTAAAGTGTTCAGTACAAATAAAATGTAATAAAATATCCTTTTTTGAGCGAATTGTCTGTGGCACGTTTACGGTATCTTGATCCATTCAAAAGATCCTAGTTCAAATCCTATCATATGTAGGCCCTTTAAAGTGATTGTTAGTACTCTACCCAAAATTAGTTATCTTATAATAAAGTAAATGCTAGATGATTTTTCCACAAATAATATCATTTTAATGAACAATCTGTTTTTATGGACATTGTCGTTAGTGGTGTAAGGTTTGCAGTAGTAAACACAACCTTCATCCGGAATGCTTAACTTTTAATTCGTGAAGGCTTTTGTTAGAAAATACGTTTCAAACAATCAAAGCCATCAGATTTTTTTTAGTAAAAATTTCAAAACTGAGGCCCAGGAAATGGAAGAGATTGGGATTGGTTTAAATAATATGGAACACTACTTTTTTGATGTAGTTTAAAATTGAAATTTATTAAGTATGTAAATAAACCATATATTTGTAGTGGGCTAACCAGTCCTGTCCCGTACTGCCTGAATCAGCTACAGAAAATTATTTCTCGAAATAATATATTTATATATGGATTTCTAATTATGTATATATATATATGTATATATGTATAACTCAATTTGTCACATACCACGCCTCAGGTCCATCGCTGAACAAGAACGGTTCCATCGGAAGAGCTATCAACTCTCGCGCTCCATTGAACACTGGACCTGACTCTTCCAAGCTATCTTACCATCTTATCAACTGTGCTGAGTCCGGCGTGACCCGCGAGCGCAAGGGTCCTGTGGCTGGTGCCTACGTACCGTTTTCAACGTCGAGGGGTGTTCACCCCCCCCCCCNTCCTTGGCCTGCATGACCATGTTTTAGTCAGCTGGACCTTCGGGCGGGAAAAGGATTGTTTAGGTTGTTCCAGGCCTGAGGATTATACCCATTTAGGTATTGGTCAACATTTCTAGTGTGATCAGGGCGCCTCACACCGTGCTGTTCACCCAGTTGTGAGAGTCAACTTGTGGGTCGCTACTGCCCATCTGGCATGGCCCGCGTACTATATGTTATTTAAGTTTTGTCGGTCACCTGTTCGTGGTGCTCAACTTGTGGGTCTTTTCTGCCCATCTGGCATGGCCCAAGTACTATATGTTATTTAGGTATTTTTGGTCACCTATTCGCGGCGCTCAGCTGGTGGATTGTTCCTGCCCTTCTGGCGGGGCCCCTATCTTTTTTTTTTAGTTTATAGTCTAGCTCCCTTAAGGGTCTGTTTGATGCCCTCTCTATTGATTATAACCCTCGTATGGTTGTTTTTGTCATCATTTTGGATTATACCAATTGTTTATTTGCCAACCCATGTTAAGTTAAGGCCTAGAACCCTGAATTGAAAGTTTCCCTTGGTATTTGACTGGTCTATCAATGACGGGAACAAACAGTTGATTGTATGAAACTGTTGTAAGCTAAATGAATAGGATCAAGCTAGCCTCACTAGCGTATATAGTCCGTATCACTTAAAATAGTGTTGGTTATTTATTATGGTGAGCTAGTTCTGTTTTGGCCCTGCTCGTCAGTAGTACAGTGGCCCCGTGGCTTCTTTGGTGCTGATTGACAGCTCACAGCTGACTTATGACAGTCAACATTTAGGTATATATCTAAATGTTGACTGTCAAAAGTGACAGATACTTAACAAATGTTTTTGCAGATCATATGGCTCAGCGTAGGGATACATAATTTGGTCTGGTAAGTTTTCAAAGCTTTTAGCTGTCAGCTATCAGCTGTAAGGCAGCACCAAAGAAGCCGTGGGGCTACTGTAGCTTGTAAGAGGTTTGTTGCAACAAATTAATAATGATCACCATTGTACTGTGTAGAAAGTATCTCTATCCTGACTTTCGGGGAGAGGGGGGGGTACCTATAATAACCTCGTAATTCTATTTATTTTTCTGGCTAGTATAACAACTCCTTTTAAGTGTGGAATTAAAATTATATTGCACAACCGGGATTGTACCTGTTGTGTTAAACCTTTGGCGCTTCACGCCGAGTCCACTCCATGAGCGTGTACAACATATTGACTTGCAGATATGAAGAATTATCTCGGCCAGTTTAGGAAACATTGGATTGTGCTGTGATGTTTGTCTATGTATTGCTTGTTTACTATCTCCATTAAACACTTATGTCAACATGTATTTCTCTCTTCTATTGTCAAGTGTTCTCCCATTGTGATTGTTTCCTTTGTTCACATAGTCGGCGTCTTTAGTGTTAACTAGAGCGCTCCTGCATAATATAATAAAATAAATCTAAAGTTTTAAATGGGAATTGAAAAAAGGTGGGGAAGGGGTGGATGAGGGAGGCTTGTGGCCTAAACTCATTTTATTACTGTTATTATAAAATCTTCTTTTCAGTAATGTAAGAAAATTATTAAATATATTTTTATTTATATTCAACCTTATTAGTTTGTGATTGCTAAAGTTAGTTTAGGATTGAACAACGAAGAACTATTAAAATATGGGCAGCTGGATGTTGAAAGAGCTTATTTATAAACGGCTATTTTTGGTGCTACTTAACCGTAAAATATGTAACATTAATTTATTCTCTATCAAAGTTTTAAATAAAATTATGCCTTTTTTTGTTTGTTTTTGCTTCTTAGTACGAATAAAATTCACAATGGAAAAGAACATTCCATGAAGTGCTTATACATCCTCTATATGTAAAAAAAAATTAAATTGTACCTAAGCTCTAAGATTTTTTGATTATATTTGATGTACATTTATTTTTAAAGATAGGTACTAATTATAAGATTTTCAAATTAAAAACTTTTTTTTAGCGTTCATAATATTTAAGACCAAGAAAGGTATTCTCCTCTACCTGCATCACTATATTATTTATATATAACGTGTCACACGCGATTGATTATAAGGGCCATACATAAGATGAAAAATTTACTACCTTTCCTCTGACAGTATATACCAAGAGACACTCAAGGCATCACTTCTCGGCCAGGGTATATATAATGAATGTTAATAACCAGCTCTCTGAATGAGTTGCGTGCACCGTCTAAACAAGGGGTTTTTCTACCCNAATAACCAGCTCTCTGAATGAGTTGCGTGCACCATCTAAACAAGGGGTTTTTCTACCCGAGATATCGTCGTACACTAGAGAACGCAACGTTAATTTATCGTTGGATGAGTCTTAGGAGTACTACGGTGTATGGACGCATTAATGCGTCTGGATGACGGTGGCAGGCTTACCAACCTCTCCTCCCTTGTGGCATCCTGACCTCCCTTGTCACCACCACATACTGTTTATTCATCAGGTAGTCACCACATGTTTTGAGGTTAGGTCTGTTTACTGGGTGAAAGTATAATATTTACATAGCGTAAATTGTGTGGTAAATATCAAACTGGACTAAATTAAAACAGAAATATTTTTGATGAGATTTAAATTAACGGACAGTTTGTCAAATTACTTCTGTGACACTCTAAAACAATTATATAACTTATCGTCCTCATCTTTAAATTTTCCTACAAATTATTAAATACACCTTCAATATATCTGACACTGTTTATAGGGTGAACAGACCTTTCCTTCTCCGTCTCTTTTAGTCGCTTTACAGGTTGATACAACCAAACTGGATACATCGTGATACAACAAGCGAATGGTTGAGTTGGCAGCACTGTAACACTTTTCAACGACTAACAAATGACAATAAGTTTGCAGTGCATAGATAGACATAAAAAGAAAGAAGATAATCAATCGTCAACAACCGAACGATAAGAAAAACAAGCATAAAGGAGGCCTGAGGGTAGGGCCAGACTGGGCGAACGAGCACACGAGCGACTAAACTATAAAATAGAACAAATTGGTTGTAATGAGAGGTGGCCAGACTGGAGCGAGCGAGCGAGTGCCCCGAGATTTGCGCTTTATCCAGAACAGTCTAGTTTACAGGCGCTAGGCAATATTATTGTGCGCTGTTTCATTGGGTGCTAGGGAGTGCTAGGAAAACCTTTCAATTTGACATATATGGCTTTTAAAAATTATTATATATGGGCTTATGACACTTCCTACGAACAACATAATTTAATTGGTAAGTATAAACTATATATATATATTTATATGTGTGTGAATGTGTGTGTGTGTGTGTGTGTAAAACTGATATGTTAAAATACTTTAATATTATAATCAAAGTAGGCCTTTGCAAATAAAAATTAACATTAGCGTGGAGAGGGGATGGGAAAACCACAACAATAAAATACTTGTCAAAACCACCCTCAGTTCACCGAGCCAAGATTTGAACCTTTACCTCCTCGTCAACAACTACTGAGGGATATCGGCTAATTCAGCGCTCACTCGCCAATATGGCCACCCAGCCACTCGCTCGCTCGCTTGTCTGTCTGTCTGTCTAAACCCTTACTCTCCCTTTCTGCCACGTACTTACTCCACCTTCCTATTTACCAACAGTTAGAGAAGTTTTTATACGATGTTTATTATAATAAGAGTGTAAGTCTGTTGATCCACTCAGTAAACTACCATGCGAGCCGGGCGAGAGGAGAAGTTCTGGAAGTTAGGAATACTGTTTGTGGTCACACGTGTGCGGACGCATTTAATTATCGTGGTAACTTATTCTCTCATGTAGTTTTCTGAAAGTGGTGCTAGCAACTAAACATGTCAGTTTAATGTACCCTTCGTCTACCTCGTAAGGTAACAAGCTTACTCTGCATATTTCCACCACTGTTATGTTTATAAGAAAGGACCATAGTGGAATCCATCCAGGTTAGACTGTTGTCTACCTTTCAGGGTAAGTAGAAGACTTTGATCTCTACAAATAACACAAGGAGCAAGTGACCAACAAAACCTAACGATATGATTTCAATATTAGTTTTCATCTCAATATATTATATAACATATTCTGAGTTTATAGTTTACTTTATTCATATTTTCATTATATATTAAAATTATTTCATCTAAATTTGTATCAAGTCATTTTCAAATTTAATTAGAAATTTTGTGTAAATATATTTTATTTCTAGTAGCTTTATATTTAATGTGTAATAAGATAATATGGTTTCATTTTAAAACATTATAGCTTTGCACATCTCATTAGTTTCATATCTTATGTTGTTAAAACTGTTTATATTGAGGAGATGATTTGTTAAACTTAACATTTGATTGTATTACATTTTAAGTACAATTTTAAAGAATGTTATATTACCCTTCAGTGTGTAACAAGCAAAATAAATCATTGCCTTCACTCATGATATATATATATGCTTCCTACTATATATTTTAAATCTATTTTCTAAAATATTTTATCCATCCCAATAAGTGTTTTTCTGCCATTGGAAATATAGCTCTGCACCTCTTTTCACAGTCCTAACCCACCATTATCATATTTGATATCCACCCTCACCTGCTTAATACACTATGTATTTGATATGTAGGCTTTACTCTCTGAAGTAAACTCCTTAATAAACTAGATATGTAAACTCAACTCTAACATCCAACTTCATCTCTGTACTTTTAACGACATAGATATTGCAGATATGATTTATTATAATAATAAATATATCAACAAAACCTACCCAAAAGCAAACCTATGCTTCATGGACTCGTAGTAGGCTTCTTAAGACATTAACCTCTGTGGTAGGTGAGATAAAATGTTGATATATCTCGAAATGATGATTCTAAGTGTAGATACCAGAATAAACTTTACCTCCTTTGTGAAAACAGATGGTGTTATTCCTCCGTCCTCTGGATACGTAAGAGTCTGCCTGACATTCTGAGTCAATCTCATCTGATACCATCTGGCGTGATACAAATAAACATGCCGGGACATTCACTTGTCCCTACAGTCGACAACTCAAAGTGAGGTGGATATTTATTTTAAGAGATTCGGCTTTTCAAAGAGAAATAAACAAAAATACTTCCCCGGCCAATTTTATACTGCCCAAGTGTTAGTTGATTTAAGTCTCATACAACTTCTTAACCTTCGAAATATACTTTGACATTTAACACATGATTTAAACTTGTCTTATGTTAGATTCCTTTATTTTTTTTAGAGCCACGCCTTACTACCCGCTCGGTTTATACGCTTGTTTACTAATTGCGCTAAAGTCTTAGAGATTAGGAATGTTTTATTTAGAGAAAATATATAATATAAACATATTTAAGTAATTGGAGAGTGAAAAACCACTTTAGAATAATCGCCCTTGTAACACACGACTGAGAATGTAATCCTAATCTGCCCGTCATTGGCAATCTAGTCTACTTAGAGAGAAGCGAATTATACCACGTGGCTACCGGAGCGGGTTTATCAAAATAGAAACATGAGAAAACATTTGCATTAAATATACGATTTGAAATAATATTTAACACTTTCCATATTTTTATTGATAGATTTACTAAATTTTATACACTAAAATAAAATAAATGGTACGAAACTCCGCACGGACTTTCTCACTACATTGTTTGAAAATGGAGATATTTACTCAAAGCTCATAGTATATGTTGAACGATATAATATACACCATCAAACACAAGTAAAAATTGCATTATATTTAGGTAAAATATTTTGACTCCCTGTTTTCAATTTTACAAATATATTTTTTTAAATAAATTTATCATGCGAATATTTGAAAAAAAAAACGATAATGGGTCCACAAGGGTAAACATTACGTATTATAATTTCAACTTACAGTTAAAACTCTCAAAATTTTATTAGGGATTACACAGATTATGGCTATCTTATTTTTACTAAATTCTTAATTTAAAAATTTAGACAAATCTAAAAGGTAAATTTTGACTAAAGAGTTTAAAATGAGAGAGATGTTGCTCTACAAACATTTCCAGTAAGAGGTTAAAACAAAATAACTTTTTCAGAGACTTGTTTATTTACTTACTCTGTGGAATTAAATATTTATTGCTTTAAGGTTTAATTAGTCGAATCCGGACAACTGGGCGCCACCATCTGGGCGCGGCCAACTGGGCGCCGCCAACTGGGCGCCAAAAGTAGCCCCACTTTTTTCCTTTTTTAAAAAGTGATGAGTAAAAACAAAAAACACCCCCCATTTTTTTCTTTTAAAAAATCACTTTTTGCACTTTTTTCTTTAAAAAAAAAACACTTTTTTAATGCATTGCAATATTATGCGCAACACCACGTAAAAACGAAATAATGTCTCTATTATTATAGTCGCTAACTAGTCTTAAAATTCTAGCATCGACTTCTCGATACTTTCTTTTTTTCGGCGTAGGCTCATGTCCAGCTACAAGATGTTCATAGTAGATATCTCTTAAAGCTTGTACTTTACGTAGAGCATCAATAAATTTCCATATTGTGGGATGTTGCATGCCCAGCTCAGTTCCTAGCCTGCGATGTGCAGCTTCAGCATGATTGTTAGTACGATTGTGACACGATTCCTTGTTCCATTTCGTCCAATCCACTCTGGTTGACGAAACCTAATGAAGTCAAGAAGCAAAAAGTAATGGTAATGGGTTGAGTGGGCGAATTCTAAGAATACGCAAATAAAAACTCGTAGCACCTGCACCGCATATCTATGAACTGGATAAGAGAAAAGTAATAATAATGGGGGAGGGGATAATTCTAAGAATAAACAAACCAAATCTCGTCGCACCTGCACCAGAAGTCAGTCATAGCTTGAAGGTATTATAATATTGGCGATATTATTTTAATTTTTACATAGGGATGCACATAAATGCTACTTATTATTCCTCTTTAGTGGTTTATTTTGCGCACAATTCTTATTTTTCATTTTTTGGGGAGTTTTTTTAGAAATGTTACTATATCAAATAGACTAATTTATAATATAAATTAATTAAGTTTCCTCTACTAAGATTATTTTTTTAAATACTCCAAGAAAATGATATGATGTTGCGCTGAAAAATATGATTAATTAAAAAAAGTTCATTTTTAGTTTTTATCCATCACTTTTTAATTTTAATTGAAAAAATATGAAAAAATGGTGCAATTTTTATTCTATAAAATTGCATAAGTTAATAAATAAATAAATTAGTTTTATTTTAGCGCCCAGTTGTCCTGGGGCCCAGTTCGTGCGCGCCCAGTTGGCGGCGCCCAGATGGCGGCGCCCAGTTGTCCTAGACCGTTAATTAGTGTCTGTACAACTAAAGCTCACAAAATTGTACCAATATAGTTGGAAATATCTTGAAAAATAGTGATTTTATAAAGATACAAATACAAGTTTCTTTATTTTTAATAGTACTACAGTTATGAAATGATATGATATCTACAATCTCAAATAGGATACGGAGATAAGTAAATTTCCGTTTTTGTATTATTATTATTATTTTACTATTATTATTATTAGCACCACGTTTTCCTATCCGTTCGGGTTGTACGCACTTACGCTATTGTGTAATGGTAGGGTGATTGTGAGATGAAATGGAGGACTTACAGGTTAATGTGGGATCCGAACCACGGTGGAGGCCTGGCATTCCACACATTCACCAGTTGTGATTAATACATGTCTTGTCAGAGGTGAAGTACATTTCTGTAAAGTATCTTAAAAATCATTTTCACGGTAAAACAAAAACTGCCATTTTATTTAAGATCTCAATAAACACCTTGATATGAAATTTAATTAAAATTGATAGAGCCGATTTTGAAAAAATCGATTTTTTTATATTTTTGCCTTGAGTTAAAAAATACTCTTAATTTTACGGCTAAACAGACAGAGAGAGAGAGAGAGCATTGCAAAAAACACTTTTTAGGGTTCGGGGGGTCATGAAACGTCAACATCTATCAACATCTCGGGCTATATTTGTTTGAAGGCTGCAATACTTTACCTTGTGTGTTCGAAAAATTTATATATATATATACATATATATATATGTATATATTTGCGTGTAGCTTGAAAATATATATATATATTTTTGCGTGTAGCTTGAAAATAATTTGTTTTATAAAATATTTTTTAAATAAAGTATTATTTATCATAAATAGACCTACATATTTGCAATGATGATTAATTTCATACATTAAAGAATCACGTAGATATGATAAAAAAATAATTTTCGCATCAGACCAGAACCCTTAAATTTATTATTTATTTGTAAAGTTGATTATTGCTTTGAAAATAAATTTAATCAAAATCATGGGAGCCGATTTTTATAAAATCGATATTTTCTCTTTTTCGCTCTTAGGAACCACTATTAATTTTAGGGTATTATATATATCCATTTCCAAATTCTTTCAGGTTACCCTACGGAAACCCTAGTAACCAAGTCTTAGCCCCATAGGTAAGATAGTTTAGGCTCCACTCTGAGGTACAGACAGACAGGCGGAAACGCAAAAAACACTTTTTCAGATTTGGNAGCGGGTGGTTATGAAACGTCTAAATTCACCAAGGTCTCTAGTTCGAGTTTTTTGAAAGTCACAATATTTTCTCTGATTATAAGGTAGCGAGAAAGTAAAAGGAAGGGAAGAAATTAATCCTAAGATAGAAATTATGCTTACATTAATAATAATTTGAATAATTCTTGAGTAAATTTTACACTAAATGGTATTATAATATATCAAAATAGCGAAACTTTTTAATGTATTTTATTGTATTCAGATCAAATTAAAAACACATTTACAACCTTGTATACACCAATAATTCATCATATTTTATTATTTCCCGAATCCTGTCATTCGGACACAAAATCTATTAGAATATTTCAAACATAATTAAATAGACATGACGTCATTGAATGAAATTATTTCAAATTAAAATTGCTTTCATATTTTAAAACCACTTATATACACGTATTTTAATAACACTAGGCATGTGGCATCAATATATTATATATATATACATATAAACATTATATATATACATATAAACATTATATATATACATATAAACATTATATATTATATGATAGTATATTATCACATGCTTAGGGCAGTTCAGTTCAATCAAATAAAATATCAACAACAGTTTATAATTTCTTGGGGATTAACCGATAAAGTGGCGGGGAAATCCCACGAGTTGAGACAAACGCTTTGATCTATCTGTGTGGAAATTATATTCTTAGTTAGCGAATTTCCAAAAATATTTTGAATGAGTTAATACAAGGAAGTTAGAGTAATTTCAACTTGATTTTCCTGAAGGTTGAATAAAAAAAATCAAAGCTTCAATTCCATTGTTTGGGCTCAAACTTTAGTATTGCAAGTTAGAAAAAAGAGAAGCCATTATTGGTACCAGCCTGACCAGTAAACGTAATTATACTACATAGTCACACGCCTAACACATTTACACTACTTGGATCATATTATTCATTTGTTGACTTACTACTTTGTGTTCTGGAAATATTGTACGAATTTCAAAAGTCGATTTCATAGATTTAATTAAACGCAGATTATATGTATTACAATATGAAAATGTCATTTAAATGTTAACCAGTCTCACGGAATAAATGTTAGAGTCCCTGGATGCTAACCTATTGGTCTCCGTTTTGATTCTCAGCTGGTACCGAGGGATCTTCCTCCCGTTGTAACATGAATTTTGTTAGTTAGACCTAAGTTAGGTTTAAGAC
>CABFOW010003527.1:47310-72819 GCA_902141385.1 Timema californicum
GTATCGAATTCCATTGCAAGCCGCCAAACTTCCAAGTAATTAGTTCTCCTTTCAAGTTCCAACCGACAACCGAATGTCATGGGATTATTCGAGTAAATAGTAAATACCCAGTACTCAGAAATACTCCATACTCCAACTCGATACTCGATTGTACGCGCCTACTCGGACAGCAGCTAAATACTAACAGTGGAAAATCACTGGTATAAATCACCGATATTTTAAAATCACAGTCACTGTATTCACTGATATCGTAAAATCACTGTTTTTCCCATCTCTAATAGCTATCTTAACCTTAGTAAAATAGTGTATTCGACTATTATTATTATTATTATTAGCACCGCGTCTTACTACCCGTTCGGGTTATACGCACTTACGCTAATGTGTAATGGTAGGGTGATTGTGAGATGAAATGAAGGACCTAGAGTTTAACGTGGAATCCGAAACCACGGTGGCAGCCTGGCATTCCTCACATTCACAAGATGTCTTGTCAGAGGTGAAGGAAGGGTTTTGTAATCAGATAAATCTTTGCCGGGATCGAGGATTGAACCCCGGCCGCCAGCATAGAAGTCTGACACCTTACCCCTAGACCACCAGGTCACTATTCGACTATTAAAGTTGAGGGAACTAAAATTTTGCTTAATATAAATGCAAAATGAATAACATGAAATTAACATTGGTCTGAAAGCCAATTTATTATCAGAGAATAGAATAAGCCTCAATAGCAAGAACAAAGATTTAGAGAATGCGGATGATGGGTACCACCTATCATATACACATTACGACTAAGCCGTTCAAAAGATAACTCTAATAAATGATATTTAACTTGTCTTGAATATCTATACATATCACATTTCCGTTATCATAAAACATACTTTTTATAATACAACTAGTAGAGCTTTGCTCATAATTATACTCCTAGATATAATGTTCATCAGAAACGTAATTATTCTCATCCAATAACCTGAGAGGCGGGGGTAGCTTAGACACAAAAATAAATACGTACTTTCTACCTTATCAGCTAAGTTTACTATTAACTCATAACACTATACAAATATCTAATGCATTTCCCAATAACGCTGAGCATCAAGAATATGATACGAAACATCACTAGTTACGCTTGGACTTATTTCATCAGTAGACATATAGAACAAGAATAAAGTGCAAGATAGCGCTCAGTGGTTAAATAGCATAATATTGACTTGAGAATAAATCTCCCGAACTCGGATCCAAAAGGTTTAAGATGTCAGTATCCAAAACATATCCTAATTACAAAAGAAATTAAATTTATTTAAAATAATATAAATAAATATATGAAACTAACAAAATTTAATCCCTGCATAATTTTGACTGGAATTAAGCAATGCCTAGTCTTCAGTAAAAAAAATGTATAAAATATCTTCTCCAAAATAACGATCACTTATATGTTGGTTATTCCCTAAGATCAATCAGCATCAAAGAGTAAAGTTCCATTCTGGGTACTAGTTTATATTTGAGTTTGAACAACGGCCAAAATTGGTAGGAAGATATAACATGACCAATGAAGTAATTCCCAGCAAGTCAGAAATGGCCCTCTCATCAACGCCTGCGCACAACTTAGTGAGGAGGAGCATGAGGGGGTAGGGAGACACACGTAATAGCTTTCACGATCCTTTCCCCAAGCTTTAGCGCCTGCGCACAACTTAGTGAGGAGGAGCATGAGGGGGTAGGGAGACACACGTAATAGCACTTCACAATCCTTTCCCCAAGCTTTAGAGCCTGCGCAGTGTCTTCAACTCGGGGATACCGTACACGCCAACAGGGGTCACATGCCACTCTGTGACTTCATTCTTCTTTATTTGCTCTGTGATCATAACCTTTAGTGTGATCATAGCCTCCTTCCCCCCTACTATCAAGGGACATGCTTGTTCGTTTTGCTTGTTATATATTGAGATGTTTCGCCTGTTTCGCCCCTCATTGTACCATAGACTTGCAGACGGTGAGAATGGTAACAAAACTAAGGGTTATTTTAATTATTCGAACTTCTCGTTCAGATAATTATGGGGGGTTATTGTCAACATTGTTGATTAGGGATTACAAATTCAAATGTACTATCTTGGGGAAGGTTTGTCGGATATCCACGTGGTTAATCTGTGACAACATTTTAATATTTAATTTATTGTTATAGGAACTTGGTTTCGTTCATTTGTAAACTTGTTTTACTTTTTTAAATTTTGGTGTTTGATCTTGGGTCACGCTTTACGGCCGTTCTGATCATGTTTTTTTGGGTTTTAGTTGGGAAATATATTTTGGGGAAATTAAGATTGATGGTGGGAATATTACCTTTTATATTTGTATGAGATACGGACACTTGCTTGTTGGCGTTGTGCATTTAGTGGTTATTTGGGATACTGACCATCTCAACTTGTATAGTTCTTCCTGACTTTTTGGTATTATTGGTTAGACAGGGCACTTACTTCTTACTTTGTTCTTTTTGCTCTATGCTGTGGGCAAACTATTTTTTTAGTTTAAGTTATTTTCTTTATGTAAATGCTTGGAAATTGTCTCTATAAGTGATGAGGAAATTTGATATTAATCTATTTGTGTTTGAACGCTTCATTAAAAATAATATATATATTTGTATAGTAGTGTCCTCGCCGAAAATTTATATCTTTGGGTCAATAAAATATATATCTATAGTTTGATTTTCCCTATTCACTTATAATATGTTGCTTTGAATAGGCTACTCTGTTCAATTTATTTATTGTTGAGGAGCTTTATTTAATGTTAAAGTCCTTTTCCTTGGGCACGATGATCCTTGTAAGATATTGTTGATTTGTCGTTGTGTAGTATTTAAGTCTTCCACGCTGTGCGCGATAGTCAAATTGGTGTTAGTGGAATGTCACGTTCAATATCATGTTTACTGTCTTTCGGCATTTTGACCAATTCTCGTATTTATGGTAAATTAAGTTTTGTGCTGAGGTCTTAAATTAGAAATTTGGGTTAGTGATATATTATTTTGCATAATTATTATAATGTGTCAGAGATTAACTTCCTAGTCAATTTTACCATTTATAAAAAATGAAGTTAAATTATAATAATGTTTCTGGTATTAACGTTCTTGTCAATTTTACCTTTCATGAAGTATCAAGTCGGATAATTGTAATAATGTGTCTGAATTGAACATTTTAGTAATTAATGAAATATGGAGTTAAATTATAATATTTTTTCTGGTACAAAAGTTCTTGTCAATTTTACCTTTCATGAAATATCATGTTGGATGGTTATTATAATATTTCTGAGACAAACATTCTATTAAAATTTACCTTAATGAAATAAGAGGTCAAATAATTAATAATGTATCTGATATTAAAGTTCTAAAAGATTAAAAAAAAATATCTTGTTGAATTATTGTAATGTTCATATCTTGGTCATTCTAGTTGAGTTTGTATAAAACAAATATTATATTAATATTATTTCTAATTAGGATGGCCAAGTCCATTATTGAAACATTATGATTTGTATTAATTCTCTGACTAATATTTTTTGCCGACTCGCTTATCTAACGATGCGATATGATACATATCGATGTGTTCGACATTTCTCACCATAGCCTATGTTATTATATTTATGTATCCACTATATTTGTGTCAAATAAAATACACTGATAACGATCTTGTAACTCACCGACTATCATTAATAGGATAATTGGTGGTTACATCCCTACTTCTGACTATCCAATTCACTGGACAGGAATTCAAACCTTCACATCCTCTCAACATAAAACAAGATTATTTAATATTGTCAAAGATGCACACGATATCATTGTCACTAGAAATTGAGATACAATATTATTAAATAAATTCATCTATAATTTATGAACTTTATGAAGTACCTGACAGACTCAGTACCATAAAATGTCAGGTCACACGTGTTTACGTAAATAGTATATTTACTTAATGTATATACGCTATAGTAATATATTGATTTATTAGTTTATTTAAAGCCTTTTTTAAATCATTTCAAAAATTTGCCATCCTATTTGTAATGATAGAATTACGTAAAAAAATAAACTACATCCATAAATTAAAGTATATTATAAAACTGTAGTTAATATTAATGAACATATAATCAAAGATCAAATAAGAATAATTATTAATGTGCATACTCCTAGATTATATTTTTGGTTGGTTCTGGTATAAAGTTTAATGCCTTTAAACTAAGGTCTTGTGTTAAATTCTAGTGTTGGGATATTATCTTTCAATCTATGTTCAAAATAAATTTTGTTTTTAGGTTAAAAACTGTATAATACAAATAATTTATAGATACTATTTTTAATAACGAGTCAGGTTCATTTCCCTTTACATTTCCAATTCTGGCACTGGAACACATGCAAAATATGTCATATATATTCACGATTTAACTCACATGCTATAACAGAGCTACAGTCTTTAGAAAAAAATTAATTTTCAAATTAATTTGTTGAGTCAAATGAGCAAAAAATAGTAAGTGGAGTGGAGGGAAGAACATTATTTTGTTATTCAATATTACTTTATAAAAAAATTCATGAAGAGTCACAGCGTAGCTAATTATTAGTGTACATATTTTCGATTTATATTCATCAGAATAATGATACATTTCCACTTTTATTTGTTTAGATATTTGCTTTTTTATTTTTTGTACACTTTGTTCTAACTCTCTAGCATGATATTGAGGAAGCAAGAGATAAAAATTGTCCATTTGACAAATTTATTTTAAATGTTTTTCGTTATTTATAAAGCTCACGTTTTGAAAGGGAATTGGTTTTTGTTACTTTGTTGATATATTGAGAAACAATCTTGTTATCTTTATAATCATACGGAGTTTTTTAACTATGAAATATAAAGTAACACACTATGTTACATAATATATTAGAAAACAAATGCCAAGGCATTGTATTTTTATTTGTTGAATATAATTGATTTTTACTTTAAATACTATACAATTAATAATATTTAGTATAATTTATTTAATCTAATTATTAATATCAACATATTTTAATTTTATTTTCAAGTATTTAAATGAATTATTTAGTTAGTTGTTTTTTATATTTCTTAATAGTCTACAATTATTATGTAGCATCCAATTCTTAAAGGAAAATATCGTTGGCTTTTATTACGAAAATGGAAGTTTAAAGTCTTAATAACACTAGGATAAGCATCAATCTCCTAATATTTTTATTGTGGCCTTTCATATTGAGGAAGTTTATACTTACATAACAAAATTAGATAATTCAAGCATTCTTAATTTACAAGGGACATTTTAATAACTTACATATTCATTTTGGAGTGGGCTATATTTTGATTTAACAAACCACCTAGTAAAGCTCTATATTTTGAACATCTGCAAAATGTATCTGATGAATTATTCTATCAGATAGAGATTGGAAGTAGTACTAAGATAAATACATCTGCGTTAGCATGGAAATGGAACGATGAAACCTATGTGATAAAATAAACTTTGAATACATTCCACAAGCCACTAGGTTGGGATTCGAAGATTGACCTCCCCGTCCAAATTAATTGAATATTTGCACCTTAACCCACCTTATCATTGTTGCGTGTAGTAGAGGTTAATCCAAAAATATTTAATCAGAGGAAGTTAGGTAACTCCTTGCCAACCCTAATAGTTTTCTCGCGATTTGCTTGTGTTTCTCTTCTAACTATAGATTAAATTTTTATACATTTGTAAATCTATATGTATATATACTTGTAAATAAATATATATATGTATTTATTTATATATATATATAAATATATAAATTGTGTCCAAATAATTATTTAAAAAAATTATAGAAACTTTCTTTAAATTTGTATAAATAATTTATTTTCATATAATTTCACATTAACTAAATTATTTGCTATATATTCCGATACCATAATATTTCTAACTATAGTGTACCTATTTATGTAATAGTCTAGCACCCGCCTCGGTGGCGTAGTTGGCTAAGGCGCTTGTCGTGTTGAAGCTCGACTGCTGAGGACGGGGAGATCGAGGTTCGAATCTCGGTCAGGTGTACTGGGGGTGGTTTTTCCTAAATGGTTTTCCACTCTCCTTCCACGCAAATGCGGGTTAAATTCCTCTAATTCAACCTTACCAATTCCTAATTCATTAGAGTAATTAGTACTTAAAGCGTATAACCCGAACGGGTAGTAAGACAGCGGTGCTAAATATTAATATTATTATTATTAATAGTCTAGCATTATATTACTTCTAAAGGCTATCCTTTTGAAACGCCTTTTATATGGTATGTAAACTAATTGTTTGGGAACTGGTTACTACGTATCTCCTATAGTAAATGTTATGTCTATACATTAATTATCTATAAATAACCATCTATGGCTAATGTCTCTTTACTTTTTTTTATCTTATTTTAAAAATGAGACAGTTCATATAGACAACAATGTGAACCTATATAAGGATCAATCAATATTGACAACATTTAGTAGGTCTGAATTAATATATGTATAACTTTGAGTACATCTAGATGTTCATAAGATAATTAATTTATGGTTTTGTAGGTGCTATGAAACAAAATGTTTAATGTTGGTCTTTTGTAGAACTTGATGTTCATATTGTTCAATCTTCATTGAATGAACCTTAGTTCACAATGAACTAAGCTAATTTTATTAATTAATCTTAACAATTGTATCTTGCGTAGAAATTCTAACCAGAGGAAAATATAATGAAACATCAAACAAACAAACTAAATTCAAGCCAAGGTAACCATAACTAAAGGGTCATTATCATTTCTCATTTTTTATCTCCACATATCACACTACCCGTTTAGGATATTTGAATTTATTGATAATTGGTCTAATGGGGTAGGTATGAGAAAGGAATCATTTGAGAGGTAAACTACCAGCATTTGCTTCGAAAGAGAGTGTTAATAATTTATAAAATTCCACGCTCAGTAGACCCCACCAGGATTCGAACCCTTATATCTCCAACATCAGCAGGCCAGTCTAACACGAGAGTGATGCCTTAGATTATTTGGCTACTGAAGAATGTCATTTATAATATTATTTACATTTCCACATAAATATAATTAAAATGCGTATTTAAAGACACTTAATGATCATTTCCAGCTAATTAACTACTGACACTAAGTCTCAAATTGGTTTACCCCTATGAAGGTTTCCAAACACTGGTTTTATACTACCTGTATAAATTGGAACGCGTAAACTCGCATCGATCCATACCTGTGGAAACTAAAGTTAATTACTTTAAACACATTAAGACATTATTGCTACGGAATAATTCATCGTCCACCACTGACCGCACCCTCTAGTTCATCGTAGCACCCTCTCCCATCCCACTTGCATAAGGTCGGTAAAGTTTCCTTCACCTCTTGCATAATAACAAAGATTAGCTAACCCTAAATCCCTCCAGGGATTCAAACCTGAAACCCTCTAGTATTACCACACTGGTCTAACTAGCTTATACTGCAGTTGACGATGTCATTAATTAGGTGTACAAGACAGAGGTGAGGTTATAAAATGGGACATCTAAATTGGGTAGGAAAGTCCACATGTACAAAATTTGATTATTTTTCAAATTATAAATTGTTTGTACACTCCTTGAGGAAATTGTTCTTCCTTGAAACTCTCCGTTAGATTTGTAAATAAATGAGTTTGAGCTCCTGGGGTCACCGGGTGGTATTTAATCCCCTCGTTATATATCTAGAGAGGTTTTTTTCAACATGATATCTACAGTTTTTTTAAATTAAAAATCCTGTATGTATTTAACATTCCCCATCTTGTGTCTTTTGACCATCTAGTGATAGTCTCAGATTGATAGAACTGGAACTTACATTTACAAAAATGCATAAGGATGTTCGATATTTTATTAAATTCATTAGTATTTTATTCAATAAAGATAGGAAATAAAGAGAGAGAGGAGTAAAGAAAAAGAAAAACTCGTCGGGCACATTGTATATTATCTTCTAGGGAAACTATTTAAGGTGGGAGTTGATTGAACGTGAGAAAAGTCAGTGCTTTCACAATTTTTATAGTAAAACATTCTTTTGTTCAAATAAATAAAATTTACCGTGGCTTCAAACTATCTTTCTCACCAATCTCCACCACCTAGACTGGGTGTATACACACTTATCCCATTTTACTGGTAAATCAGTGCCCCGTTGTATGAATCCTCCACACACTTCAAAACAGAACAATATTCATTGTTCAAGTTGGCGAGAATACTAGAAGGAAGACTCGGAATGCCGTGTGATCATGTTCGCTTCTCTCCGAATTGAGGACTCTGCGCATGCGCTAAAACTTGGGGGAACAAGCTAAAAGTGCTATAACGTGTGTTTCCCTACCCGCTCAAAGTCCTTTCGACGTTGTGCGCAGGCGTAGGTGCGAGAGACATTTCTAATTAGCTAATGATGACTTAATTTGTCATGGAATACCTCCCTTCCATTCTTCCCCACTGTTATAAGTGATATATAAGCTGGCACCCAGACCTGAACGATTACTCTTTGATGCAATTAGGATTTAGGAACATATAACATGTTAGGGTGCACTATTTTGGAAATTTGTTTGATATAATTTTTTTATTTGAAAACTGAGGAATTAATAAAATCTAACTAAATTATGTAGGGATCAAATTTGATAATGCTTTGGCATATTCATTTATTAGTGTTTTTACTAAATTTGATTTCCTTGGTAATCAGATTTGTTTTGGGTTCAGGCATGCTTTGGCCTTATGCCTTGTAATTCTGGTTCAGTTGTAGTATTCGCAAGTATAATTTTGTAATTTAATCTTTGTGCGCTATCTTGCACTATATTTTGTTTGGCTATATTCTTACAGTTGTAGTGAGTCTAGATGAAATAAATATTGTTTAATATCATAATTTCAATCTCTACGGGACTAGGAAATTCGGTAAATGGTTATAATAAGTTCAAGTGTTATCATAAACTAAGTAAATGAGTTAGAAAGGTATTAAGCTTTTCAGTGTGTAGGCTACCCCCACCTCACGGGTTGTTCAATGAGAATAATGACTTTACTTGTAAACATCGTAGCCAGGTGTATGGTAATGAGTAAAATATACTAGTTGATATATATATAAGCTATGATATATGATATGTAGAGACTTTCTAACTAATTAATATAAGGCATTTTTAGGTATCTTTTGAATTGCTTAGCCATGTTGTTTATACTATAGGGGGTATTACAGTTTCCATTTCGTTTTGATAACTATTCACCATAATTAACTTTGTTTACTTTTGAATTTTAACATATTATGAATGTTCTTTAATCTTGATAAATGTGTTTAGTACTCTGTAACCTTCTATTATTATTGTTTACTTAACTAAATTTATTTGCTTCGCGATAAATATTGATGGATTGTTTGCAATTGTGCATTGTCCTCAAACAATGAACATAATATTGTTAGCCTTTTGATCAGTGTCACTGATAATAGAACGCGCTTTGGGCCAATGTCAACTTCATGTCATTCATTAGGCAAACCCTTAACTCCCTAAACGGGAATAGTTGTAATACATTAGTTTAATAACAGTTAACACAGCTAGGTTCCGGAACTTGGTCTTTGCATATTTGAGTGTGGATCTAATAAATATCCTTGGTGATCTACTTTATCCATTCTTTATCTTACAACACCCTCTCTGTAGAGAAAGGTTGAAAAATATTTCTCCTGTGGAAATCTAAAGTTTAGTTTTCTTCATAAGTTATATTAACAGGATATCTCCCATTGATGAAAGACTTAACGAAGATAAGTAGTTGTTAACTAAGATACTCAACAAAAGCTATTTGAAGTCACCATGTGGAGAAAATTATAAACTCTACGTTTCTATTGAAATAATATTTTATTTTATCTTGATCAAAAAAAGTTGTTTCTATAAAACTTCAAAATCGTAGAACTTATTTCACTGACCCTCCACTTCCACCTAAAATTGTTTTGTGAGGCTATATTATTTTCTAAATTTTATAATGGGTTGGAAATTATTTGTACCTTCTTGTTGTCAAACTTGTATGGAAATAAGTATTGTTGGGGTCCTTTATTAACATCTTGTTGGTTCTAGAAAACAGCTTTAGTGTACTAATTGAGTTGTATTCAGATCTTAACTAATCCTTTGCTAAACTTTAAACTATCTATATTTAATTTTATTAATATATAGAAATTTAATTACTAAAGAGGATCCACCATAATGATCCGTATGAAACAAAAGTCAGCATATCAAAATGTCACAGATATATTCCACTTTAAAACAAACAAATTAATTAAGTTTAAACAAGCCAGAACACCATTTTAACAATATTTGAAGGGTAATACCTTCACAATGTGATATTTCTGATGGAATTGGCAGCATTGATGCATTAAAACAACTAAATAAAAACTGAATTCCCCTCAAATATTCTGTTGTGACCATGATAAAATATGACCCTATTTATTCGAGGAAAGATATTTACTCTGCTATCAGTAGTGTGGCATGCAACGTGGAAACCACGTTGATTAAAATTGAGCTATTCTCACCATTTGTAAGGTTATAAATTATAAAATTTGAGGTTTTAAACCCAAATAGACATACTGACACCTTGCAACTTTACTTTGGTGTGAACTACGTTTTGATATCCTATTAGTGGCTTGGAAATTGAATGTCTGTAGCACGTTTATTTCTTAGACTATGATCTCACACCTATCTGGTAATTATTTCGTACAGAATAAATATCACAATAAACAACTCCCAAACGTGATCCGTCAAACGAGATAACGACACACTAATCTTTATTCCACAAATATAAAGTTTTATGAATCTAATTCCATAGCCACACGTATACAAGAAATGTCTGAGAGTTTGAGTTATAAAAATTACTCATTTATGGATTAGCACGTTGAAACTTTTTAATTTATTTTTTATAGGTTTTTATTAGCATTCATAGTAGGTGTGACCTATTAGCACTCTAATAAACTAAAATAACATTAGGTTTTTCATCGCATGTTACTGACTTTCTGCATATAATTTACTGTATATAGTGAAGTAGGAATGAGAAAGTTCAAAATTTTTATGGAGAGTAGGAAATATTGTAGGTAAACCCACCACTAGTACACCCTGCCGGGATCAGAACCTCGCCCTTCTTGTTACTGGCCAAGGAGATTATACAAGTTCAGAGCTTGGATAGCACGCTCACGTATTATGAGGGTTTCAATAATTTAGATTAGGATTATAAATTTATATATTAATCTTATTTATTATTGAAGAAAGCCATTTCACTACCTAAGAATTATTTTTTGCTAATAATAATATACTGACTACTCTAGCAACATTGTAGGATTGTGTGAGCTACAGATATTTGCGAATCTTCATTTATATCTTCCTCAACCTTAAGTCATTAGTAAATAATTTATACATGGATGACCTGCCTCAGTGGCGTAGTTGGTTAAGGCGCTTGTCGTGTTGAGCTCTACTGCTGAGGACGGAGAGATCGAGGCTCGAATCTCGGTCGGGTTAACTGGGGGTGGTGTTTCCTAAATGGTTTTCCACTCTCCCTCCACGCAAATGCGGGTTCATTTCCTCTGATTAAAAACCTTCCCAATTCCTAATCCATTATTGTAATTACTACTTAAAGCGTATAACCCGAACGGGTAGTAAGACACGGTGCTAAATATGATTATTATTATTATACATGGATGGGCAGTAAGACACGTTGCGATGACATAACAAATATGAGTGAAAAGCTCGCTACTTTTGTTACCACTCTCGAGACAATAAGATGTCTAAAATTCTACGATTTTTAAAACTACTAAAGTTATTGGTCCTTCCAAATTACAGTTATGATTATGAACTAGAAAATATTTATTACTTGGATTAGTAAAACCGATTGGAAAATATTCAAAATACTTTCCATGTTTAAATAAAAAAAATACGCATACAAAATTAGTTTCTTCGCTGAAAAGTCTAAAACAATGAAATATTTAAACCTATTTGACAAACATCGAATGATTATTTGGGAATTATTCATTATAAATTCAAAAATTATTTATTAGAAGATAAGTACGCAATGACCTGATAATTTGTGTTTGATTGACCAATTATTGTAAATTCGTAATAAAAAGTCTAATTTTTAGAGTTAGCTTGGTTCATGATTGTTTCTCTCTTTAATATGAAACGTAATATGGTATTGTTTCGTCATACAAATCATTAAATTACAATTGTATAGTTGCATTAATCACCTAGTTGATTTGCATGTATGCGTTGAGCTTTTCAATCAGTGAAATTTCTGCTGATTTTATATACCATACTAAATTTTAGTTTAAAAACGCTTAATATAATTATGTTGAAATTCTTACAATATCGGTATTCAACTAAAGATAAATATTAATATCAATACAACATATATTTTAATCATTAATTTAAATTAATAGCATGCATATAATTTATAATATTAAAAAAAGATCATACAACTGAATATATAAGTTCTTAATCATTAACACCATTACTATTTCCAGACTTTATCCGCATCAATAAAATTTCTTTCATCGTTTCTATTTTAATTATAATTATCAGGCTCATGCAAAAAAATAATAATTGATTTAATATAAAAATACCGAAAGACAAAAGCTTTAAAACAATTTATAACTACTCACTTCATAAAAACAAGTCCTCTGTGCTCTGATGGTCAAAGTTCCTGGCTACAGATCCTGAGGTCCCGGGCTCGATCCCTGGAGATTTCAGATTGTTCTATGAAACAACGGGTCCAGAATGGGGTCAACTCACCCTCATGAGGAGGAAAAATGAGTCAAATAAATAAAAATGAGGTCCAGTCTATAAAACTAAGATTAATGGCTCGAGGGTTCGAAGTGTTGACCACACAATACTCTCTATCTGCAAATGTTTTCACTATCTTCGCCAACATGAGGCGGCCGCTCGATCAGTACAGCTCGCTTGCAGGCTGACACCATGGAGTTTTGGAGAGTTCATTATAAAAATGACCCGCCTCGGTGGCGTAGTTAGCTAACGCACTAGTTTCATGTTGAGCTAGACTGCCGAGAACGGGGGGATTAACACAGTTCTGAATATATTTTAAAAATAAAAATGCTATTGCGAATTAAAGCATTAGTACCAAACAGGTATATTGATCTTGACCTATTAAACTAGCGTATAACCCGGACGGGTAGTAAGACGTGGTGCTAATTATTATTATTATTATTATCATATTAAACTACGGCTCTCTAAGCTACGCCATAGTGTCAAGCAAGGTAAGCTGGTAAGTTCAGTTGGAGGGAAAATATTTCCTATTCTTCTATTTTATTTCTTAGCACCGCGTCTTACTATCTGTTCTGGTTATACGCCTATGTACTAATTACGCTCGGGGGTTAGGGATGAAGAAGGCTTAATTTAGAGGAAGTGCACACGAATTTGCGGGGAGAGAGAGTGGAAAACCATTTATGAAAAACTATTCTCAGTGCACTCGACCGGGATTGACCCCTGATATCCCGGTCTTCGACAGTCCAGTTCAACACGAGAGTAGCACGTTAGACCACGCGGCCACTGAATCTGTTCACTGACTACCAACCTAGGGGTCCCGGCTTCGATCACTACTCGTACTATGGTTATTTTTTTCCAGAAGGAAGAATTATATCAATGGTTTCCAGAGTCTGGTTAATTAGAACTAACTTAGGTTAAGTGTTTCTACTAGTTCCATATCCGCGTGTTCACTAATGCCATCAGCTTGGGACATGGAAAGAGCCTTAACGGAAAGAATGTACTAGTCCTGGACAAAGATACAAGTACCAGCTAATCTTCACACAAACTGAGCTAAGATTGATGTAGCCATACACATATATATGTGTGTCCGGCCATATATAAACATTACAGCCGTAGAGCTGAATTTTTCCGATTTAATACTATGCGTTCATAACATTTTGTAATACCATCAACTTGACGTATATTGTCTCAACGATAGTAAATATATAAATATGTAAATCGTAGGATGGACATGTTTACAAATAATATATTTTAGCGTGTAAAATTATTCCAAACTTTATTCCATATTAGAAATATGTTTCTTTAAATTGTATTAATCCTGCTTGTGAGCTATATTATCAATTAATCATAGACAAAGCTTAGCTGCCATTAATATTAAGGGAAATACATACTATTTCTTCTTATCTGCACAGTGTTTAAAGATTGAGTTAAGTTTTTTTTAGAGTTGATTCAAATAGGATTTGAAACTTATTACAGTGTCTAGCTGATATTTCAGGGAACCAAGACCAAATAAAGAGAATAATCTAGTAAATGTCTCTTTCACTCACATTTTATTTATTTAGACATACCAACTTAGATATTCACTAGTAACTTAGAAAATACGTAAATACGCCCTTTCTGCGACGTAGTTAATGCAATTATAGAGTTTCCTTCTACTTCGGATGTTTTCTTCAAAGAATCTCAGAAAAGACTAAAAAAAATAAGTTTTTTCAAGCAATGCTAATTTATTAATTAGTAGACCTTTTTCAAAAAACAAAAGGATACGATGAGATTTCTTTCTTTGGCAGTTATTATATATACAAAAATAAAATAAATGACAGGACACAATCGTAAATACTTTCTCTAATAGGCTGTTATAAACTCACTCACTCTCGTCCCCGGTTTGAAATACTAGCTTCGAGAAAATAAGATCAAGCATCTTACTGAATGGCTATTAGCAATCATTAAATAAATATTAGCTTTTTTATCCTAATATTATTAATATTTTTATAAATATCAAGTATATTATTATTCATTTAAAAAGAGCATTGCATCTGCAAAATCATTGTATTATCCCTGTTACCCTTACTGAGTACATTGTAAAAGCCAAATGGGGGGTAGGGGGAGGCGAAGTAAGAAAAATTCTTTTTGGGGGTACGTGAGCAAACAAGGGTAAATACCACTATTCAAAACATATATTAAGTTTATTAATAATAATTCAATCAATTAATTAAATCATTGTTTATTCAAGATTTAAAAGAAAATTATTTAATTGATGTTTGATATAATCCCGAAGTACCTAAAAATACATCCTCAGGTCTTGCAGTTAAATATTTAAAAAAACTATAATAATATTATTAAAAAACAAAAAAAGTCGTACACATATCATAGCATTTCCTCTTGATAATATTTACATAGTTGTTTGAAGCATGCCTTGAAGTATCCAGTTTTTAATTTTATTTTTCACTCTATTTATTTGAGCGATTTCTCGGAGTGTTGGTGGTAGCATATTGAGCGGGTGTTAAGTTAATGGGGTTTTATTTGCTTGTATTTATCGGAATGGTAACATCCTATTAAGAGGCTGTACTCTTACAATTTGATTGTGTAACATTCTGTCGTTCCTCCCAAGATGAATATGCCATAAGATATTATTGATAGAAATAAGGATTTATATATTATAACTAACGTTTTGATATTCAAGTACATTCTAATATGGTAAAAAAATATGTCAATCCTTTTAGTTTGTTACTCAAGTGTTTTTGTATGTGACTGTCCCATTTATGATATTTGTCCAAGGTAAGTATGGCTGTATGTTGCGTCCAGTTTTTCGATACAGTCTCAACATATTTGTGTCCAGTTTTGCAATAATAATAATAATAATAATAATAATAATGATAATAATAAATAGAAATAGTCTTATAATAAAATAAGCACTGATTCTATTTATGACTATTTAAATAGAAGATCAAAGCTACATTTTAATACTATTTTTTGGAAATAGACAGGTCTAATTATAGCTGTCGATACAAGAGCCCTATTAATTTGTACAATAGGAGGACAACAAGCTAGTATTTTTGTGCTCAACACTAGCACATTTTGTTTGTTTGTATCTAACGTAATGAAGGCAGTATTTTAAAATATATTTGTTTAATGATAAGTAGCACAAAGGTAATTTATCGTGACACTGTCTGTAGGCCAAGAAGTCGCTAGCCTTGTGTAACAAACTGATGATATTTAACTGATACGAATCCCTATCCATCATGATCATTAGTGTTTTCTATCCTAATAAGTGTTTATTTGATGGTCATTAAGCTTCATTCCAACTGACAGGATATCTCGAAGGAAATAAAGAAAATAAGAGATTGTGACCTCCTTCTACATGGTCCTAGTGATTTGTATCAATGAAATATGGAATTATATTTGAACTAAAGCCTTTGACTAGCCTGATATTTGAGTACATAAATTATATGATACATAAATTCAGTGTATCTCAATTCATAACTTTAAAGAACATCTTTCTCATCATCCCTGAGTCATCTTAGTGGTGAACGATAGAGATGAGCACGTTTTGCAAGATATTGTCTCCTTATAGCTTGAGGGTACTTTTTTCTCTTGGCTCACCTTCTTCAGGTAAACCGTGGATGAGCTGAAGGTTTTCTGGTTTCATCTCATTTGGCCCAGTGATCCTCAATTAGTACTCAGGACTGTCTTAATAGAGGAGATGTTTTTCTTTCATTAGGTGTCGCTAAGCAGAGCCCTTCTCTTGTCTTGTCCTTTGATATTCCGGTACAGTGATATTCTGTTCCAGCATCTGTCTTTTCTTATAGATTTATTCATTTGCATGCTGTGGTTGCATAATTCTCTCAGGAAAAGTCTTAAGAATTGAAAGGTGCAGGAGGTTATCGGGTTTATGGGGGTAAGCTTTTATTTAGGAGGTTGCAGTCGGAGTTTCTCTTGTTGTGCTGACCGGGATAATGAATGGTAAACTTTGATCCTCGTATAATCAATATCTTCCCAAATTGGTCTTAATACAACAAGGTGCCCTATCCTCTAGTGCTGATAATTCTTTGGATAGTGAATAAAATTATTGGATTGGATCTCTGAAGTGGTTTAATTCTCTGGACAACCATTTTCGTTTATTAAAACATCTCCTTTTCTTCGCTTTACCATCTACATGTTTCGTCATTTCTCGTATAGGGAGTTCGCAATACAAATGTTTCTAATGGGTGACTAGCCAGTGAAACTTGATCAGGAATTTTTGTAAGTGTCGTTTGTTCTTAAAAATGGGGAATTCTTAAACGGTGTTGATATGTCCAGGATGGAGTTGGATACCTTCACTGTAGATTCTATGGCTTAAATATTTTAGTTGTTTTACCAACTCGTCTTTTTAGTGAGGGGGTGAATTTGTATAAATATCTCTAGTTACCAGCATTCGGTTAAAGTGTTCGAGTGATCTTCGTAGTTGTTGAAAATCACAATTATATCATCCATGTACGCAAAACAAAACTTTCACTTATATCCTGATAAGATTTTTTGGCTCATCGTGTTTAACAATATTTCAGGTGTGCCACTGATCTCAGGAGTCATGACTATAAACAGACACGCCTGTCTATCTGGAGGTTGTTTGAATGCTCCATAGGGACCCACCAATGCCCTGCCTTGAGGTCCAGAGTACTGAATACCATAGCGGTGTCTATCTCCTGGAGAAAATGTGGAATGCAGACTAGTGGACATTTCTATTCTTTTGTAATGGCATTTAATAAGCTCTTAACCATGAAGAATCGTGGAAATTTGTTTGATTTTTCCACAATAACTATTGGGTTTGGATATATCAAAGTGATTTTTTAACTGCGTATTTTGTAAAATATCTTCTACCTGTTGTTAAATTATTTGTTATTTTAGGCAGGAATATTTTTAGTAGGGGCCCTTAAACGTTGTTGATATTTAACCTTGGTAGTGTGAAGAGTGCAATTGGATATGTTGTTTTAGTTGTGTATGTCAAAGGATTATCTATCTTTGTTCAAAACTAGGAACAGAATGTGTTATAGAAATAGTACAAATACGGTTTGGTATTTTGTATGGTCGAAGATTTGTAGAGCTTTGCTATACCAAATATATCTTTCTTCTTTTGGTTCAAACAAAACGCATTAGCGACTGTAGTCAATAAATATTTCGCTTCTTGAAAGCCGATCATTCACAAGGAGTAGGTTAACTGAAAGTTTAAAGGCATTTATTTCTTAGTGAGAAGATCTAGCATTTATCCTTTCCTAGTGATCTAATGGGTCATAGAGAAGAACTATTCTTGCTTGTGAAAAGGTGTCATCTTCTGGCTATTTGGCATTTGGGAAGTGATTTGTTTTAATGTAATCTTTACCTGGTTATGCTATTATCTTTACTTTTTATTGTTTTCTAATTACCAGATTGGTTCTGAGAATGGAACCTGAAATGGAGAAGGAGGAGGAAAGGTTACGAGAAATGGTATTTGTAACGAGTAACGAGTGCAATGACAGTTGCCATGAAGGTCATGTCATCTGGTTGGAGGGCCAAATGTTCTGAAAACGGGATGGTACTTTGCCAAAGAAAGGGGTTGACTGGGATAAACTAAACATGCTTGAAATGGGCTTTTTCAGGGCCCCGTGTCATTGTAGAACTTTGAGGAATAGGATATTTAGTATTTAGTCAAAGGTCCTATTTTGAGAGAGAATTAATATCTCGATTTATAGGGAGTGTAAATATTAGATATTATTTACAGAGCATAAGTGTGTAGAAGGTGTCGACAAGGGGTGCTGGTTTGGGGTGGTGGTAGTGAGGATTTGATTGGTTGTTGATTCTCAGGAAGTAGGGGGGAATTTGGGGATGCTTGGAGGGCTACCTAGATCTGTCAGCCTTGCCCACAATTCTTGGTTATATTGGACATTTTAGCGGAGTATATGTGCTACGTGTGTTTGAAGCCAACATTAATATTAAGTCTAAGAGCCAAAGCCTGCCATTGTTTGAAACTAGACAATGATGGGTCTGACGAACTTCCTAATACGCTGAGCGACTGGCTTTATTTAGTGAGTCATTAAGTTTGACCTGCTTTTTATAAAAGTGACATCTATGAGACTTATGAACACGATAATGTCATATCTGAGTTATAGGCAGCTAGAGTATTATATTTACTTTCTCGTGATTTTGCAGGTAGAGAAAGAATTTTGATCGTAAATAAAATTGAACTCGTGATTTTGACGAATTTTTACGTTTCATGAGACCCCAAATCCGAATAAAGAGGTTTTTTTTATATTCCCGTCTGTCTGTATGTACTGTATGCACCTTTGGTTAGAACCTAAACTATTCTACCAATTGGGATTAAACTTGGTATCTTGAATTTTACTAAGTTTTCCCCGAAGGATTTTTGGAATTGGATATCCACCCCTAAATTTAAGGGTAGTTTTCTTAAGACTGAACAGAGAAAATCTATTTTATTTAAATCAGTTCTGAAGATTTTTATAGAATTTTCTATCCAAGCATTGATCAATATAACAAACAAAATAACTGCTTTTAATTTTTCCTCAAAGTGACTTCAAGGGTTCCTGTCTGATGCGTAGATCATATTTTATTTTTTTCACTTTCTCACCACCTTACAGGTGAAGAAAGTATTTTGATCGCCAAGAAAATTGAACTTAAAAATGTGATGAGTTTTGACCTTACTTGACCCCCCCCCTCCCCCCGAATCCAAAAAATGGGTTTTTGCATTCCCGTCTGCCTATATATACCTCGGAGTAGAGCCTAAACTATTTTACCAATCGTGTGTGTATTTATATTTTTACGGAATTACTCTGACAAATCTTCTGTACAAAGTAGCCACTTGTCTTAAATTCTAAATTTGGAACATTCGAGTTTGAATACTTTCTAAATCTGGCTTAGATCCACCCGATTTCAACGACACAACCAAATTGGTTTGGGGGCACTTTAAATGCACATTCACATATCGCATTCCTTAAAGCTGAATAATATTACTCTCATCCCTTTTCTTGCTGCATTTCTTAAACGTCTTTATCATCTTTATCGCACAACATGATACAGCCGTCTGATATTCTATCTTACAAAATAAATAATAGCACAACACCTCCATTTTAATGGTACTATTAAATCACAAACTATTACCCGCCTCAGTGGCCAAATGGCTTAAGACCCTATTCTCATAATAGTTTAGACTGCTAATGACGGGGATATCATGATTTTATCCCGGTTGAGTTAACTTAAGTTGGTTTTCTCAAAATGGTTTTCAAAACACTCTCTAGATAAATAAGGATAAACTTAACCTAAATTCAACCATATTCATCCCCAGTCTATTAAGGTAGATAGTAGATATCACACATAAACTAAGAGGTGGTGCTAAGAAACATAATCACACATATAGTTGTAAGTTTCGTAACGACAGAAACAGTGCAGTATTTACAGAAACTTTGGCTATACCTGTTTGGAATGTGACCGTTAGTCCCAAAGTTTCAAGCAGGTTTATCAATTATGGGCATTCTTTCCGGGTATAAAAGGCTTGGTGGATGTGAGGTCAAAGCAAATGACGTGTAATTTGAAAAAATATTAACATTTCTATTGCGTTTATGTATCAAACCAATCTTGCAGATTACAGAGAATGATTTATATTAGTAAAAAATAGTTATTTTTATGCTTAAAATCATTCAATATTTTATGATAAAATTCACTCGTAATTTATCAAGCTTTCAATTACAATAATATAAAATATATAAAGTGAGATTTTACAAGGAAAAGTTATTTAGGGAAATTGCATTTAAATACCATGATTATCTTGGGTTTTACTTCTAAGCCCTTTATCGTATTAAAATATGTCAAGGAAACATTTTATAGATAATTTAACTTTGGTCAATACCGGTAATAAATGTATACACAGCAAAACTGACGAAAAAAGAGATATTGAAATTAAACTTAAATCTGACGTGTTTTTTTAGGCATTTTGGAGAATTCAGACCTCCAACAAAGGTGAAAATAGTTTTCTTACTGTACCCCCTAAATAGAGTGTTCAAAGCATTGTTCAGCTTTCTAAAATGTATTCCAGATTTTGGTGAATTTTTGCGCTTTGATACCTGACCTATAAACCAAGCCAATAACTATTTTATTATTTAACCAAGACATCAATGATGACGTCTTCTGATGCCACACAGAGGAGAAAATGTTAAGAGGAACGTTTATCGTAGTACTTAGATGCGTGTGAATCGTTCACATGCACCGCGTTATTTAAAAATTGTTTTTGGTCGGCTATAGATAAGGTTTCATGCCCAAATGGAAGTTTAAAATGTTCCTATAGGATTTACTTATTGCTTTATGGCGTTAGGAACTCTAAGGTTAATTGTCAC
The DNA here is from genome assembly GCA_902141385.1 of Timema californicum. Lineage (NCBI taxonomy): Eukaryota > Metazoa > Arthropoda > Insecta > Phasmatodea > Timematidae > Timema > Timema californicum. The sequence goes on from CABFOW010003527.1 coordinate 68,411, forward strand.
ACAAAAGTACTCAACCTATCACACTATCTTAGGCTAGCTATATACAGTCCACCTCATTACACCCTGCCTTGTTCAGGTCCATTCTAATGTTATCCTCCAATCTACGTCTAAGTCTTCCCAATGGTCTATTCTCATTGGGGTTTCCAGTCAATACCATGAAACCGGGTATAGATTCTACCATTCGCACTGCATGTCCTGCCCACCGTAATCTACAAGACATGATTATCCTAACTATGTACTGTGATGTATACAAGGTATGCGGGCTATCACTATACAACCTCCTCCACTCTCCAGTATTATCATCCCTTTTTAGACCAAATATCTTCTCGAGCACCTTGTTTTCAAACATCTTAATTTTTTTTGTCATGTATGTTAAAAGATCACGTTTCACACACATAGAAAACGTACAGTAGAATTATTGTTTTGTATCTTCTGAGTTTTACATTATTTAAAGCAGGCGAGATGTTAACAACGTACCGACCGAGTAATACCATGCATTTCCCAACTGTTTTCTTTTTTTAATTTCTAATCTAATGTGGTTTTTGTAATTTAAAACTGTTCTTAAATATTTAAGCTCCTTAACCCAGGCAAATGATTTGTTTTCCGAAATAATGTATAAATTATCGACGCAAATCTGTGTTCTCTCTCCAAACATATACTTATTCTTCTCAACTTATTACTTCACTAGGCTCTAGTAAAATTTCTACATTTTCTTATAGGATTAAAAAACTTTAAATTTTAGCTTAATAATTTCAAACAAACACGTGATAATGTAAAATAAGCTAATTTAATCATCTAATTTGTGAAATAATGTATTTCTGAGCTCAACGTAAATTGTTAGACTTCTATTTTTAAATTTAATCAAATAAATAATGTATTTTTCTATATATAATCCCAATAAACAATTCTACGATAAGAATATCTATTTTCATACCTTTGAAAGATTACTTAAAAATATATCAATGTGAAGATAGGTCTCTTGAATTAAGCAGTGCCTTTGAGACCACTGTTTAAAAATGAGGCTAAAATACCATTAGAAATATAATAAAGTTTGTTTAAATTTTCATCTAAACCAATATAAGATACCGACTTGGTGATTGGCTTCTCAAAGGTGAATGTAAACAAAACCATAAAACTGTCCCCTATCTATAATAACGTTTAATCGGACAGGAGATAAAGTTAATTTACGGTAACTGTGTCCTTTCACACAGTTGAGAAAATATAAGAAACATTTCTAGATTCATCCCCTCAACGGTTTGTCTTGTTATTTTGATCCCTTTATCTAAACCTACACTTACCGTAATATTTACCAAAAAGTCATGGGGCTACTGTACTTGATAACAACTTAAGTTGTTTGTTTTTTAAAAGTCCAAAGTCATCGTGGGCCAATTCTAGAACGCGTAACGTGGTGGACTGAAGGGTGGACGTAAAGAAGTCATGCTCGGGTAAAAATTGATGGAGCTTGTGTGTGATATACGGCCCGCACTACGCTGGCGGCCATGTCACCATGAATGCGAGAAATTAGCTGAGATACTTAACGTTTTCTTTTTGCTCCTAAGAATAACGAAATCTAGAACAGCTGTTGAAACTCTTCATAATTTAAAGACTCCACTTCAAAGTAAACTACTCATATATTGTGTCGTAATCTCTTTAATAAACGGCAATAAATATGAAACATAATTTACACAAAACTTTTAAATCTATCGCTTTGTATTTGTTGCATTGGATAAAATACCTTTCCTAGTTTAATTTAATAAGTTAATATTATTGTGTTTCTTTATCAAAGTGTAAAAGCTACGTGTATAAATATTTATAAAATCAGTCACAACTTTTTGAACTAGAGCAGTGCATTTTATTAAAACAAACAGAATGTAGATGCAATTTGGTTTTATCTGTATTATTACTAAATCAGAGCTTATCTATGGATTATTATTATTAATATACAATAGGTAAAGTCTTATTATAAACATTATTCAATATAAAAATATTATTTCAAACGTTGGTTTATTATTTTTATTACTATTATCATCACCGCGTCTTACTACCCGATCGGGTTATACGCACTTACGCTAATGTGTAATGGTAGGGTGATTGTGAGATGAAATGGAGGACCTACAGTTTAACGTGGAATCCGAACCAAGGTGGAGACCTGGCATTCCTCACATTCACTATATGTCTTGTCAGAGGTGAAGGAAGGGTTTGGTAATCAGATAAATCTTTGCCGGGACTGAGGATTGAACCCCGGCTGCCAGCATAGAAGTCTGACACCTTACCCCGTTGGTTTATTATCCCATTTCTAATGAATATGTACTAAAATAAATGAAAATATTAATTTTAAAATTCAATAAAATGTTTATTATACAATATTATTTAATCCCCATGAAAGTGGAAGTTTTAAGACTTTTTTATGATACGTAACCTACGGACCATTAGTTACTTTGTACCTGTCCTATAGAGAAAGGGGGGAAAATGAATATTTTTTAAAATTTTTATCACTACGTCTTACAAACTGTTGAGGCTATAAGTATATATGGTAATCGATTGAGTGGTCTAAGGGATGAAGACGGAATTATTTTAGAGATAATATACCCTCATTAGAGTGGAAGGAGTTTGGAAAACAATCTAGGAAAACCACCCTCAGTAAACCCAACTGGGATTCGAGCTCTAAACTCCCCATCATCAGCAATCAAATCTTACACGAAAAGTAGGTTTTAATTTAATTGGTTAAATTCTTTTAAAATAACTGTTTGTATTGAGAAGTACATATAGTTTAAAATTAGTATTAATTGTGTTACGAAGTTCATGCTTTTAAAATATTTACAAAGTCATTTCAACGTCACGTGACTAAGGGTCACCAAATAGTTTGTATATAGTCCATATTCCAACTGAGTAAGATATAAAATAAACCTTCATTTGGTACCTTAGTTTTCTATCTGCTCTAATGTAATCTAATAATTGCATTTAAAATCCGGACTTCAATTTGTATACTCTGATGAAAGTAACCGGTTTGATTCTACTATTATTTTACTAATAGTAAGAATATAATATCATTGTTGGATAGGCCTAAACTTGTATTAAATTAATTGACTATGCATTCAAATCTAATATAGAAGGGGAATATTTAGCACACTATAATATACTTCAACCTATGTTAAAACAAACTAAAAACATTAACATTTGTGAGTCACATATTGAACAGCGGGCCACTTCAGTATTACAATGCTGGTGGATTCAGAATTTCGTCAATTGATCACCCGCAAGGTGTTATTGATTCTTCAAATACCTAGCTGCCCAACTTCGGTGACTGCATGGTCTAAGACACTACTCTTACAATAGACTAGACTGCCGATAACGAGGAGATTGGGCTTCAATACCGGTAGGGTGTACTTGTGGTTTTCAAAAATTGTTTTCCAATCTCTTCGCGCAAATTCTGCCACACTTATTCTAAAATCTAAACCTATTCATATCTAACCAATTAGTTTAATTAGTACTGTACATACGCTCAAATGATTAGTAAGACGCTTTACTAAAACAAAAATAAAAACAAAACTACCGGTACCTGTTGTAGTCTATAGCTTACCGCACAGTGTAAAGGACATTACACACAATTATTCACCTATATTATGTGGTGGTAAACTTTAGTGTCATTGGCTTGTATTAAAATGATAAGTATATCAATATTCATACGTTCCAACAAAATGGAAGACTACATATATCATAAAAGGGCGTATAAATACATTAAGATAGTTCTAATACATTTAAAAGTTTTATCTGGGTGAATACTAGCTGAGTGAATACTCGCTGGACGAATACTATCTGGCTGAAACGATGGGGTGAGTATTGAGTCAGTGAATACTATCTAGGTTAACGAATTTTCTACCTTCCATCCCTGACTATAAGTGGAACTTTTACTTTCTCGCCAACTTACCGCTAGAAAATTATTGTGATGTCTGTCTCTCTGTCCGTCTGTCTATATGTACCTCGGAGTAGAGTAAGCTATTTTAGCAATCAGGCTAGTACTTGGTATCTATTGTTTTCATAAGGTTGTTCTGAGTGTTTCTGAAATTGGATATCCAACCCTAAAATTAAGGGTAGTTTACTGAAGGTCGAAAAGAGAAAAGATTGATTTTATCAAAATCGGCTTTAACGATTTTGATTAAATTTCATTTTCGAGCATTTATCAATGTCAAAAACAAAATGGCTACCATCAATTTTTCTTTAAAATGACTTTAACGGTTCTGGTCTGATGCATATATTCCAATCTTATAATAACTCCATAACTATTTTAGATATGAAATTACTGATCGCCACAAATATATAGGTCTATTTAGAATAAATATCATTTATTTGAACTATATTTTTATAAAATCAATATTTTTCAACCTATATGCAATTATATATTTATTATT